>JASDQU010101019.1:403497-427011 GCA_032191745.1 Picea mariana
TCCCTTTCTTCCAACTCTCTCTACACGGCCTAGGACTTTTCAGCCCAGTTGAGTTATCTCTAAGGACTCACTGCCTTTTCTTAATCATGGCTTCAATCAAGCCTAACCAATTAAACACACTCATTTATTCATTTAAGCACACTCATGGAGTTTACTTGTCTTTTACCAACTATACCAGTTTCCACAACTGCTCTTTTAATCCTACGGCTCTGTTAAATCATTTAGGGTACTTAGGGTGAGGAGAGTGTTCCTCCTTTTCTCCCCCTTTACTTATGCAATCTACTTTTTATTGTGATCTTTCTGCTCTTTTCCTAAGCAACCTTGGTTAGCACTCACCCTAACCCTTTTTGGAATACAACAACATGCTTTAATAATAGACTTTTGTTCATAGTGGTTCATGAACCTATGCATTCTGCACATTATCATTCAGTTCTAAGAGTGGCTAACATTCAGTTGTTAGTCTTCTACCTACACATTTTATTTTAAAATGTAATCCATGATTATTATACAGACAGGATTTGCAACCCATTGCCCCACCTTTTGCAATTATTAGGGTTGTGACTTTGTTTTCCCCGACAGAGTCTTCATACAGTTCCTCCACAGGGAACTCCTTCAGCATGCAACTTCCTTATTTCATATCCATCACTATCTGTGCTAGACTCGACCTTGAGTTAGCTTTTATTTGTTTACCAAATATTCCTTAAGGAATATAAACATGCATCTTTGTCATGTACCTAATTACATATCCATAGGTATTCTAGTTTTGTTAACTTACATCCATGAATTATTTAACCATATTCATAATCCTAAGCCTGCATGTAGTTGTCATAGGTATATTTCACAGCCCACATACATCTCTACTTTTAAGATCAGTCAACTCAGGATTGTTCACAATCCTTCTCATGCGATTCCCAAAGGCATAATCATTTGCCTCTTATTATGACAACATAACATCTTTGTTCATTTACCCTTCTATCTAATCATCTCAGTATTCCCTGACGAAAGGGAATACATTCCCCTCAAGATATTACTTGGAATAGAACTTTCATGACTCTTCAGAATGGAGTCAGCCATGTACCCATAGTATTTGTTTAACCTGGACAAGAGTGATTGTTTCTTTATATCTCCCTCATCAGGGAAACCATATGGTGCCACTGCCTACAACTATACTTGTTCATCATACACGTGCATCATTTTCACATTTAATATCATTCATATCTAACTGGTATTGATATCAAGATTCCTATTAGGAAGCCTCATAATGCATTAAACCCATTCACTCAAGCATAATTAAACACAGCTAAGTATTCATCATACTAGCTTAGTTTTATCATTAGTGTTCTTTAGTTAGAGATTACAGTCACTTACATGACTAATCTCACAGTCATAACTCATACTGACGTTTCCTTCTCTTATGGAAATAACCAACCAAGGTCATTTTCCTTTTTATACTATAGCAGTTGGGAATAAAACCTTCTTGCCTCAACCTCCTTGGATATTACCCAACTTATAAATACATTGCGATAATATATCACCAAACATTTCGCATATGATCAACTTGCGATTTCGCATATCGCAAGTTTGAACAATTATTCTCTTTGACCTTCTTGCTTTGCGAGTCAGCGAAATGCTGAGATCTCGCCACGTGTCCTCCTTAATGGACAACCATGATCAAATTGTGATTTTGCATATTGCGAGTTCGAATAGTTATGCTCTTTGAACTTCTTTCTCTACGAGTCATCGAAATGATGAGATCTCGCCACATGTCCTCCTTAATGGATGACCACGATCAAATTGCGATTTCGCATATTACGAGTTTGAACAATATGTTCTTTGACCTTCTTTCTCTGTGAGTCAGCAAAATGCTGAGATCTCGCCATGTGTCCTTTTTAATGGACGACCATGATCAAATTGTGATTTTTCATATCGTGAGTTCGAACACTATGTTCTTTTTGACCTTCTTGCTCTGCGAGTCAGCGAAATGATGAGATCTTGCCACATGTCCTCCTTAATGGATGACCACGATCAAATCGTGATTTCACAAATCATGAGTTCGAACAGTATGTCATTTGATCTTATTTCTTTGCAAGTCAACGAAACGTTGATCTCCCGCCATGTGTCCTGCCGCGATGGACGGTTCACAATCTCCTCCCGGGGTTCCACTGTTGCAACACACCTCGCAACACCATCGTTCGACACATGCATCCCTACATGCTCTCAATATGATACCCACATTTCCTCGATCGAATGATCTAGAGGGGTCCCGAAGGGTCCTTCGATCTATGGTTCATGGTGCTTCGCGACTCTAGGTTTTGGGGGTTTTGGTTGCACCAACCTGTAATCTTCCCGGTGTGCGAACTCCCAAACTAGAAGATCCAATGGTCAAGGTGGATCCCGATAGATCCTTAGATCAACGATCCACGTTATTTCACGACTTCGGGTTTTGGATTCAAAGGATCTATCCCCTTCATGATGGCTACCAATGTCTGTCGAACTTGCAAAGACTGAAGGAGTCGAGGCGTTAATGCCTACATTCCTTCTTCAAATCTAACGGTCGTAACTGACTTTAGATCCTCCTAATAGTATCTCGTCCGTTCATTTTCCAAACGAAATAATATTCCCTTTTGATACTTAAATCTCGCTATTCTTCCTGTTCTTCGTCAATTATGAATGACTTAAGAGATTTACGCTCTTTCTCCTAGACTTGAATCTTAGAAGAGCCTTACGCGCACCCCTTTCACTCATTCATCAAGTCTATGACTTAAGTGGGTCTTGATCTCTGCTTGCCTCGCAGGGAGCCTATGCATATTTGCACTACCTCTCCTGAGCTTAATAGACTTCATCCTCCAAGGGACTCAAAATGATTAGGAAGGTTTACATGCATACATGAAACTATGTCCACGGTCGATGAACACACAGTTCGTGACTCTGGCTTATGCCACCACAGGACACAAGCATTTACGAGTATAAAACATGTCCTATCCATATGATTTCTTACTTGCCTAATTACACAATTAGGTATATAAAAAGTAAGGAATACAGTATATCCATTAAGTAAACATCCACATTTCTGAAAACATTCATAGTATATCCAATTTTAATACACAGTTACAGCTCAATTACACAGGGTAGGATAATACTTATCTATTACAGGTTGTGTCCAACTAACTAACTATGGGTGTTCGTCCTTCCACCCGACCATAGGCTTAAAGGCATTCAATCTTTGCACTTTGGCCACCCCCATGCGAAGACATGATATTACCAGGGAGCTCTCACAGTTCTCAAGGATTCTTTGTTTCAACTTCATCTCAGGTTCTGTTCTCTGTGGACTTTCAAAGGTTTCCCTCTCTATTATGGCCTCATCGAGGTTTATCATATGCTCTCCCATCATCAAGATCACGACCTTCTGATCATCATCCGTTGGAGATCTTCGCGCATATCCCTTATGGGGTTGTGATTTCCTCTGGTCTCTCCCTCTTGCTACTCCTCTCTTATCATTCTCGTGTGTATGTATCTTACCTTCCTTATGTCAGAAGGAAGCTCGAGTCTGCTTGGTCAACCAGACCCTGTGGTACTTTGGGCTGATGTTCTGCAACTAGACCATGCTCCCATTCATGGGGGTGGTTGATAATTCAACCACTGGTCCTTTCTTCATTAACTCATTTCTCTCCTTGGGATCCAAAGGAGGTTTTCATCCTCATCAAGGGAAATTTGGGGTTATTTAATATAATGAATCCTCTTGTATAGTTTTTAAATTCTTCCCCTAGTGATATCATGGCCAATACTTTCAAGGCTTCACCCCCATAGTCAGTTATTGGCAACTCAAACACTAATACATTTATATTGTCCACATGCCTCAGTGTGGAAATCATATTTTATGGTTAATTACAAGCTAGGGGAAACAGGATGTTACACCATCCAGATTAGATCATCGTTGGTTTAAAGTCTTAAACTCATATCCTGTAAAAAAGTGGATTGAGGCACAAATGGGATTATACTCAGTAAACACTTCTTATCCCAACACATCCTGTCTTAAGACTGGTACGCACCACACGACAAGCACACTGAGTCACTGGCTATAGATAGCATGAACAATGTTGGTGTGAGGTATATGCTTATCCGAAATCACAAGAAGGGCCAACTACAACCAAAATTTCCTCTAGATATATGATTCTTAAGGAGTAGAAGGAAGACTAAAGAGAAACAAGCTTTGAAGGAAATGTTAAATATAAAAATTGAAATGGATTGACTATAGTTTTAATTACAGTTGTCAACACAACACTCATTAATACATCAATAAATTTGTTATCTAAAATAGACAAGGAAACAAATATTCTAAAATTCAAAATGTTAATTCAAGGGAGAGCGCCACTGCCATTAAGGACCAGTTACAATGCAACAACGACTAAAAGGGAAAGAAAGACATGCGTACGATTCGGCCCAAAAATTCCAAATTTGCCTTAATTTACGCCAAGAAAAATGTGGGATGTGGTGCTCTCTCTGGCTACGAAAATATCAAACAACTCTAGAAGGAAAAATGAAATATATTACATCAAATCGCATTAAAACGATTTTAAAAGAATTGCAGGCAAGGATGGGATCCAATGCTCAACTATTTTAAGAGACATATATCAATGAAACATTTTCAACTTATCTAACAACAGATGATCAAACAAGGAATTTCCATATTTAAGGGCTCTCATTCTATAAGGTAATGGAAGCATTGAAAAGTGTTAAGAGTGACATTAATCCAAAAATATGAAATAAAACTTAATTTGTAGAGCTGGTGAGGCAATGTTTGAGTCATGCCATAATCTAGAATTCATCACCTTGAAGCTCCAATGAAGTTAGAGACCTAGTACAAGTGAAACAACTTATAAGCTAAATACACTACAATATTCATATACAAAAAATTTGACTGAATTACAATGAAAATTTACACATGCGTACCAAATCCGAAGGCAAAGATCTCGTATTCGTTGTCTCATTCTTGCACTCCATCCAACTCCCGCTTTTCAACCGTTGAGACCTCACCGATACCTCCCAGCCAATGTTAGGGGTACTCTTCTCCCCCCTGAGCCTTGGGGCCACAAACACAATACCAGAGAATGCTAGCTCCTAGCTCGCCTCGCAAGGTCGAGCTACCACTCATTACCTGAGCTGGGTATCCCAAATCCCACAGGAGAAATTCAACCAAGATAAAAATCCAACAACGTATCCTTACGCAAACTAGACGTGATCCATACTCCTCCTACACCATCCTTTTTATAGAGTTTTCTTAGTGATTAGTTTCCCAAAACCTCATTAGTTTATTTTTATTAAATTTAATTAGGAAAAACCTCCCTCGTACACATGTCACTCGATCACTTAGTTGAACCAGAAAATCAATTTATCAATTAATTAATAAATTCCTATTTCCCTCACCCACCAAAAAGCGTTCCTAAAAACGCTCCTCAGTGTCCCTTTATTCCCTTACATTTCTTAAATGACTTGCTCCTTACTTAAATCCTAGTTGAGTTCATAAATAGAAAGTTCCAAAGGCTAGATTCCTTACTAAGTTAGGCATTCCCCTTTTTCTTTAAGTTTCCCTATTTCTTTAAGTTTAGACAAAACAACCATTTACCCTTTTAATAATTTAATCCTCCATTATAATTTTTACTTTAATAAATAATGTTTGAATTTTATTTACCCCCTTCTTGTTACAAGTCTATTTTTTTTTTCTTTGTTCACATGTTCTACTTAGACCTAGGTTTTAATTTCACTAGGTTGGGTGACATTTTTTAAGGGAAAAATTATTTATTAAACTTTACTCATACCATCATCCATTTTAAGGCCAACCGGGTCCCAAGGAGGCATAGTTTTGTAGGTGCTAGGTTTATTAACTTACCCGAGTTAAAACCACGACATGCCCTTCAAGACGCACTACATGCTCCAAAGGCGCCACTCGCTTGCCTTCCTATTTTATTTGCGTGACATGCCCTTCAAGACACACTACGTGCTCCAAGGGTGCCACTTGCCTCTTGACTGAATTTGGTAGATGTCAAACACCAGGAGTCAATACTATGTCAGGTGATCTTGGGGGAGACTAAGGGCCTCTAAGGAATAAGGACTCAGCCTTATTGTGTGCCTCTTAGAATCATCGTGAGCGACTGTCATAGTCTGCCCTCATGGCATCGTGGATATATTGAACTAGGTAATCGTTAACCTACAGTTCGAGCCATGACAAAAGTGCTAGTAGGATGCGGCATGGATGTTTCCACACCTCTCTCTCAATGTCTCTGGTTGTCATGCATGACCCCTTTACTTCAAATGTGAGTATGGTCGGAAAGCTATCATCAACCTGCATCCATCAATGAAACATGTCAACGATAAAAATCAACATCATATATCTAATCATATGTACATATGTCACATCAACAACATTCAAACCCTAACAGTACACTCTCTGACTCGATCCAGAGTCCAAGGAGTTTCATCGATGCCTCAACATCCTTTAACATATAGAGTTCTGCAAACTCAAGAGAACCCAGTCAATAACACCTACCGATGTAAATACAACAAAAATAACATATCATCAAATACACAATATCTCATAATCATAATCAAAACAACCAATAGTATAATGACTTGGATCACTTGCATGCAATTTTCCTCAAAGAATAAGTCCGCTCAATGTGCGTAAGAGCGGGATGTTACATACACCCCCTCTTGTTTTAAACTTCTTCCCAAAGTTTCACAGTATGTAAGTGCCGAAATAAAGTGTATCATAGTATCATATGTCTATATATCAAACAAAAATAGAAACTGTTGATGCATATCATATGTGTCCTCCTAGGTCATCGAGTGTGGACTATAGTTGTCCCACTGGACCTTGACCTGATCTATTGTTTGACGTCGTAGTTGTCAAATGAGATGGTCTAGGATGAGGATTGGCTCCATCGTGAGCGCACCCTCATTTGATACCTATAAGGAACTCATGTCAATAACATGTGTAGGATCAATAACATAATGTCTCAAAACAGATATGTGAAAAACATCATGCATACCCCTCAAAGAATCAGGCAAGGCTAGTCGATAGTCCATAGGCCCCTTATTTTCCACGATATCGAAGGGTCCCACAAACCTATGAAAGAGTTTAGCACCCTTTCCAAACTTGGTTAAACTATTATGTGGTTTCACCCGTAAAAAGACTCGATCACCAAATTCATAACTATGGTCAACAAAATGTGCATCGAAATAACTCTTATGTCGATCCTGCGCTTCTTTGATCCTTTGTCTTATTTTTTTCATTTGATATTCCATTTCTTGGATCGCTTCTGGTCCCACCAAAACCCTATCCTCAAGATCATCCCAACTCAAAGGAATCTGACATGGTCACTCGTAAAGAAACTCGAAAGGCGCCATCTTCAATGTTCTTTGATAACTGTTTTTATATGCAAATTATACTAGAGGAAATAATTATTCCCAATGGTTTTGTTGGTCCATCACTTACATACGCAACATATCCTCCAAGATTTGGTTTGTTCATTCGGTCTGCGCATCTATCTCTGGGTGATACGTGGTACTAAAGTAAAGTTGGGTTCCCAAGGCCTCTTGGAAACTAGTCCAAAATCGTCCTGTAAACACCAATCCTCTATCGGATATAATCCTCTTAGGCAAGACATGCAGCCTCACAATATCACCGATGAAAATTATAGCTATGTCAGGTGCTTGATACATCGTATGCACAGGAATAAAATGATCACTCCTCGTCAGAGTGTCGACTACCAGAAAAATCAAGTCGTGTCTCCTTGCTATCACTGGCAATCCAACAATGAAATCCATCGAAATGGCCTTCCATTTTGATTTCGGAATAGTGTGTGGCTATAATAATCCTGTCGGATGTCTATGTTCAGCCTTCACCTGCTGACATTCTAGCCATATTTCCACGTAGTTGACTATGTCTGCCTTCATTTCTTTCCAGAAGATTAAGGGTTTAAGGTCCACCCTCATCTTTGTGACTTTAGGATGAGCCATGTACACTGCTCTATGAGCCTCATTTAGGATCAAAATCCTCAACTTGTCGTTGGGAGGTACATAAATTTGACTTTTAAATCTCAATAATCCGTCATTGTCCATAGTAAATCCCTCAAATTTTGGTACCATCATTGTGTTTTTTTCGATAAAATCCTTGACTTATTTGTACCAGTCATTGTCACAATTGCTTTCATTTAATTATCAACCAGGGATGCTTGTAGGCTTGTGATGATGCCAACAAAATATATGTAGGAGTAGGCATATAACTCTAATCTAAGAAAATTCAATCAAATCCTAACTCTTTCATTCCACTTAATAAGACTTAGTTGTTGTAGGAAAGAAAACACTAGCTCCCTTACATGAGGTCCTCTCATGATGTTTCACAAAACATATCAACAATCAATATCATCAAGTAAAGATTGTGGGATCTCGCCCCTGTTTTGAAGGGATTTTTGGGTTAGATTTTATGTAACAAGTATGGGATGTTGGCCCATGGGTTTTACCCATGTTTAGGCCTTTTTTAATGTATAAATAGAAAGCTAGGTGAAGTAAGTAGGAGGAGAAATTGCAATAATGTAATGTTGTGCTAAGTGTAAGTGATTGGATCTATGTGACCAAGTAAGCTCTATGCATACTATGTGTTGAGAACTTGCAGAGATGAGTACAAGTGATTATAGGTAGGCTCTATGCTGTAAACTAGCTCGGGGAAGGAGGATCTGGCGAGGTGCGTGCAAATCTCATGTCCTATGCAGAGTGGGTTTTTGAGGCTCTGCTCTTGTACAAGATTGTCTGAAGACAATAAACAAGAAGAAGAGTTGGTGGATGTAGCCCCAGGCTGGGGGTGAACCACGTATATCCTGTGTTGTGATTGTTTTTTGCATTATGACTGTTATGTTATTGATGTGATTTATTCTTAGTGCAGTGATATATGTTAGATATAGTTGATATAATAGTAGCTTAGTGCTTATGTTATGAATAAATTCTAGATCTAATCTCTTTCCATATTTTAAGTCCTTGGATGTGTTAGATCTTGGGAATACTGCATTGTTTTGTAATTAGGGTTTATTCCTGTGATGTGAATAGGGGTTGAATATTAATGAATGTTAACTGCTAAGTGCTCTGTTAAGTATTGTGATAAAAAATCTGTGTCCTAGCTAGGTTGTAGACACTTGAGTCCTACAACCACCCCTGCCTCTACCTCGGGTGAGACTTCATCTGCTTCACAAGGGTTGTCGAAAGGGCTGATAGTTAGGGTTTTGTTGGTGCATTGTTGAATCATTGAACCTTGGGTCTTCTCCTGTGCCAACAAATGGTTCCATTGCCAGGACCTGAAACTGTGATTGCAGGGAACTGAAGAAAAGAGAAAGCTATGTGCGTAGATCTGTTTCTTTAGTGCGCAATATTCTACTTGAACTGCGAAGCTCTGTGCTAAGAAAGGAATCATATCTAAATAAAAAAATAAGATCTTAAATCTTTGTGCTCTGAGAAAGGTAAGATAAGTGAAAATTTTTGTTTCGAAAGAATGGATCTAGGAATGCTTGATAGATTTTTTTCCTAGTCTGAAAACTAGGGCACAACTAGAAGAAAGAACATTGGATGTGAGTAGATCTGATAGAAATAGAGAAAGATATGTTATCCCTATGCATATAAATAATGTTTGGACTAACAAATGGATGTAGGGCCCTAGAAATAATTTTTTGCAGGTTAGTTACTATGATCCCAATGCACATTATAGGAAAGGTTGGGGATCATTCAAATGAAAGAGAGGATTAACTCTTTGTGATAGTCACAAAAGACCGGGAAATCTTACTAAGGAATTCCCTAGTAGAGGTCCTAGTTGTCTTTGTTATAAATTTATGGACCATGAAGTTTTGGATTTCCCTAGAATGATTGCCAAAGTTGAAAAGATGAACATGAGACAAGAAAACCGTGATACAGGCCAAGAAACTAAGGATATGATGGAACCCCAGAAAGAATCAGAGACTGTATTATTATAGATGAAAGAAACCTTGAATAATCAGAGAGACATCAACTTATCAGAGATGTTAAAAGAAAAGGAGTGTATAGAAACAAGAATAGGAGACTTTGACATAGACTGTGTTCTAGATGCATAAACATAGGTGAATATCATGACAAAAAGAACTTGGGAAATTTTGGGAAAGCCTGATATGGTTCCTTCATTGGGAGGAATAAGATTATTTAGAAGAAAGTTGATAACCCTATGTGGAAGAATTACCCAGACATATATGAGTGCTCATGGAACTTCGACAGAGGAAGAATTTGAGGTTGTTAAATTTGTTGAAAACAACGCCCCATTTGCTATTTTGCTAGGAAAAACCTGGATTGAGAAAGATTAGATACAAAGGAAAAAATAAGAGGAGGATATAGAACAGAAAGATAAATAACTAAGGGATTTCATGGCTAGGAGAACAACACACTTAAAAGAAGAACATGAGGACAATTTGAAGCTACTAAGAACCAGAGATCGGATTGTCGAAGTTGAAAGAACGAAAGAAGGCTTAAGAAACATGTCCATGCAAGAGAGTAGAGAACCTACTCCAGAAAGAGAAGAAATATTACCCCTAGAAGACCATTAGCAATGCGAAGTTACTATGTTGAATACAGATAAAAATAACAATGGAATGAAAAACCCAACGACTCAAATCACAGGAAAAAAAGATACAAAACTCAGTGAGAAGAAAAGAAAGTTAGAAAAATTGCAGGGAGTTCCAGAGAGAACTTCACAGAAGAAAGATTTGCAGAACTTGAAATTCATTGAGATATAAGAACAACATAGATTGGCACTTCGCCACGATGAAGCAATGTGACTGTTGGAGGCGTCTTGACCATTATACCAACGCTCCAGAACAGTTCGATTCACAGTTATGGCCAGAAAGATCACCATTAGACCATTGGGACTGCGCCATAACGAATGAAATTGCATTGATTAAGGTGTTCCGACCCATTGGAGGAATCGGTTACGATGTTATATATTTATCCCTTCGAGTGTCACACCGAGAACACTTTTGTAAACATTGATTATTCAAGCCCATAGAGAACTAGTTTCTTTGCGTTGTGCCTATTGAGACCTCACCACCCATTTTTTAACATTGAGAGTTTGATCACCGACCTAAGATACCTTATTTCGAGCGTGCATGTCAAGTGACTTTAGCATGGTAGATAAATCTGTCAAAGAGATCCTCATTGACCTCATGGTTGAGAAGGTCATGTCCATTGGAGTTCAAGCCTCATTGACAAGAGGAGTGCAAGCATCCTCATCAACTGCTCATGGATCTGGACTATCCCGAGTTGCAACAGACAAGCAAATCAAGCATCGTGATGACTTGGCAAATGCGAAGCTCATCCCATCCATCCTACCTGACTATATCCTGCCTCTAGCTGGAGCGGTTAGTTGTGACAGTGTCCCAAGGGACTTCGAATACACCTTGATTACTGCATACCTCCCGAAGGGGATACGCGCAATAAGATCACAATTAGGATAGATCATGACATTGAAGATCAATGAATATAACTTGGGATATTCCAAGAACTATGGCATGCTTTCCCCACATAATTATTTGACCAAGACAAAGGGGAAGAAGTCGAAGATCATCCCCCAACTGTGGACCATGGACATCGCGAGGTCCACCATCTTGAACGTAATGAAGATATTCCACTTTGGAAGGCATCAGGAGGTTAACATGTGCATTAAGATCCTGTTGTCGTGCTTCCATGGTGGCCATCTGTGCTTGGACAAACACATCATCGTAGATCTGGTGCTAATCCATAGGATCACTGGATTGAGCATGCAAAGACCATACCCACAAGAATTTTATCTAGGGAAGGCTGCATATCGCACCCTGGCGCAAAAAATCAAAGACACCTATGACGATGTGGAAAAGGGGAAGTGAGGCTACAAGGTAGCCTCCATCCAGAATGGGGTAGTGTGCATAGCTTTCCAATTGATTGTTGGTAATATAGTAAGGAAGAACAAACCCACACAGGTCATGGGGTTCATTTTTGACCTCGTGGGAAAATGCATTGAAGGGATACAAATGAACTGGTCAAGCTACCTCGTCAACCAGTTAGAGAAAGACTATCGCGAAGCTCAGGATTAGGGATACGAGTTCCATTTTAGTTGGTTGTTGATCCTCATCGCCTTCATTGCTTGGGAGATGCCGGAAGAAGTGACCTTCCCTAATATTGAACCATCTGAACCCCTAGCTGTGAAGTTCACCACGCTATGGTATTCGAGTGACATGGAGAAACAATGGAAGTCAAACGTAGTGTTCCACACCTACTACCTATAGTTGAATAGGGCTATTGAGTCTTTCCCTTTTATGACACCAAACACCCTACACAGTTTCAAGCCCCTTGCGAAGTTCCACGTAGATCGACATTTTATTTATATCACTGCACGTGGAGATGAACATAAAGAAGAGCTCCAATCTTATTATAAGCTCATAGATGAGGACATGGAAGAAATAACTAAGGAATGGCCCACAAATTTCTTTATACCAGTAGACTAAGAAGAACTGTCTGACCCTGACCTCATTGGAAGTCCTGTCATTACTCACGAAGAGTATGATGCACCTAGCAGTAGTAGAAGGAAGAATAAGGAAGAGGTACAGGAGCTGAACAATGCATCAGAAGAGACTACTTTAGACTCACCTGGAGGGGGAGGTGATGATGAAGTAGAAAAACAAGACAATAAGAAGCAAGGTGAAGTAACATTGCCTAGGGATCCTCTTGATGAAGATGAAGCATCCAAGAAAAGAAAGGTTTCCCACACGAAACCTACATTGTGGAAGAAGTCCAAAGATAGTAAACCACAGATGCAGACTGTGCTCACGATGGATGACATAGATCTCATCATCTTCTCTTTCTCAGATACCTCATAAGATATCTTACAGTGCAATGAAGCCAAGAAATAAATTGTGTATGATAGAATTGAAGCAGATTTGAAAGGGGTACAACAAGCCCTCCAATCCAGCCACGCAGTGTCTACTGTGCCCCCATTAGCTAAAGGAATTGAGTTGGGAGATGAACCTTATTAGCTCCGTAGAATGGAAGATGTGACCGAAGCTCACCTTCGTCGCATGAAAGAAGAAAAAGAACATGCTAAAGAGGCCCTGAAGCAATAACAAGAGGAACCCATAGAGAAACATTAGGTTGCACAACAAGAAAGAGATTAACTCCAAGCCCAGATTGCAAAGGACAGAGCGCAGATCCAGCAGGAGAAAGAACAGTTGCTCGTCAAGCAGATTAGAATTAAAGAAGCAGTCACTAGATCACTTCGCTCTCTAACAGGGTTAGAACAGATGGAAGAAGACCCAGTAGAGAGTCAAGTGGTGAAGCTTGTTGAATCCATTCAATAGCTCCAACAAAGAGTAGCAAAACTAGAGTTACAAGCAGTGCCAAGCACTCCATAGGAAGTGTGAGACCAGAGAGAAGAAACTTCCCTAAGCGCAGTACAGAAAATCAAGGCATTGGAATTAGAATGTTAACATCTCAGCAGTCAAAGTGTACAGACTTACCAACGCCTCGTAGAAGACCCTAAACCAAGGACAGTGGAGTCACAGCTTCAGGAGGCAAATAAACAAGAAAAAACAGTACAAGCGCAGTTGAATCCACTGTCAACAATTGAGAGGATGAAAAGGTCCCAAGAACAGTGCATGGCTCAGAAGTAGGTCCATGCTATCCAAAGTAAAGTCATGGAAGTGACTAAGAAGATCCAACCATTGCAGGATGAAGCTTGCACACTCTTTGAGGAGATTGAAGGATGAGGTGAAAAACTGGAACAAATGGTCACCACAGTGGAACAATGCTTGAAAGGACCTGTGAACGAAAAGTTATTTAGGAATTCGCCGAGCAGGAGGCTCTGGCGAAGCAATAGGTCGAAGTGGCTCAAGCCAAGCTCAAGGCCTTTGAGCTAGAGTTACCCAGATTAGAGTGACTTGGGATGAGTCACAGGTGAGTGTTGGGGGCCTATTAGCCCTTGACCAAGTTTTGGAGAACCTTGGTCACGATTGAACAATTTTGGGATTTTGACAGGCTGGTCGAAGATGGAGCGCAAGGAGAAGTGGAGATCGCGGGATATCGCCCCATTTTTGAAGGGTGTTTTAGGTTATGGTTTATGTAACGGGTATGGGATCTCAACCCATGGGTTTTACCCATATTTAGGCCTTTTTTAATGTATAAATAGAAATCTAGGCGAAGTAAGTAGGAGGAGAAAATGCAGTAATGTAATGTTGTTCTAAGTACAAGTGATTGGATCTATGTGATCAAGTAAGCTTTATGCATACTATGTGTTGAGAAATTGCAGAGCCGAGTGCAAGTGATTGTAAGTAGGCTCTGTGCTGTAACCTAGCTCGGGGAAGGAGGATCTGGCTAGGTGCATGTAGATCCCCTATCCTATGCGGAGTGGGTTTTTGAGGCTTTATGCTTGTAGAGATTGACAAAAGAAAATAAAGAAGAAGAAGAGTTGGTGGACATAGCCCCAGGCTGGGGGTGAACCACGTATATCTTGTGTTGTGCATTATGAATGTTATGTTATTGATGTGATTTATGCTTAGTGCAGTGATATATGTTAGATGCAGTTGATATAATACTAGCTCAGTGCTTATGTTATGAATAAATGCTAGATATGATCTCTTTCCATATGCTAAGTGCTTGGATGTGTTATATCTTGTGAATACTGCGTTGTTCTATAATTAGGGTTTTGTTGGCACAGGGGCATACCTAGGTTTCAACGCTACAACAACGCACCAACAAAACCCTAACTACTGACCCTTTCGGCAACACCTGCGAAGTAGATGAAGTCTCACCCGAGGTAGAGGCAGGGGTGGTTGTAGGAGTCAAATGTATTCAACCTTAGCTGGGACACAGATCCATGATTCTAACACTTAACAGAGCACTTAGTAGCATTCATTCATCAATATCTAGTTCTTAGTTACAGTGCAGTTAAATCCTACTTTCAACGCAGATAAACCCTAACTATAGAACATCACAATATTCCTCCACATCTAAGATATTTAAGCACTAATCACACATACATAAGTCATATATAACATTCATCCACATTATTAAGAGCAAAGCATCAACAGGTTTATCTATCATTCAGCTATATTAAATAACTAAGCAATTAAACACATAAACATATCAATACATTGCACAAAGCATAGCAACAAAATATGTACGTGGTTCACCCCCACCCCGGGGCTACATCCACCAACTCTTCTCTTATTTATTATTTTTGGTCAAGATCTTTACAGGCACATAACATCCAAATCATACTCCACAGAAGATAGGAGATCTGCGCGCACTCTGCAAGATCCTCCTTCTTCTAGCTAGGGTACAACACTAAACCCTCACACAGTCTCTTATAGTTACTTGCACTTAGCCTTGCAAGCCTCACACAGTAGCACAAAGCACTTGCAACTCTTAATCACATAGATTGAATATCAACACTTAGCACTTCTTACCACTGACTCTTTATTACATCACCTAGTCTTCTATATATATTACAAAATAGGCCTAAGAATGGGTAAACCCATGGGCCGACATCCCCATACCCATTACATAAGCCCAAAACCCAAAATTTTTTAAAACGGGGCCTAGATCCCGCGATCTCTGCTTCATCTTGCGCTCTTCCTTTGATAGCCTGTCGAAGTCCCAAAAATGGGTCAAACATGACCAAAAATCCTCAAAACATGGTGAAAGGCCAACAAGCCCCCAAAACTCACCTATGACTCGTCCTAAGTCACTCTCATATGGTTATTTTTTATTCAAAAGCCTCAAGTTTGGATCGATCTTCTTCGACTTGTTTCTGTGCCATGACCTCCTATTCAACGAACTCTTGGATGACTACTTCGTTGACAGGTCCCTCTAGGTGTTGTTCTGCCGCAGTGACGAATTTCTCTAGTTCTGCTCCTCGACCTTCGATCTCTGGAAAAAATTGGCAAGCCTCATCCTGTACAGGTTGGAGCCTATGATTTACTTCCATAACTCGGCTTTGAATGGTGTGGACCTGCTGTTCGAGGGTGCACTACTCCTGGGCTCACTTCATTCTTTCCACAACTGTCAGGGGTTTCAACTGCACCTATATTGTCTTTGCTTGTTTCTTCGCTTCCTAGAGTTGTGACTCTAGTGCCTTCAATTCTGGATTGTCAATAAGTTTCTCATACATATGGGCACTACGATCACTCAATTTCTTACATACCATGGAATTTTATTCTTTCAACTGCGCTATGGGTAGTTGCTTCTCTTTGATCCCTTACGTCCTGTGGGGTGTCGGGCACTATGCGGATCTCTAAATATGTTATTGTCTGTTATAGCTACTGGATATCTTCCGCGAGCTACTCTAGTTGATGCATGACTTGGTATTTTTCCCTTGGTTGTAATCCTGTCACAGAGCGGAGTGCTCTGTTGACTGCTTCTTTCACTTCGAGTTGCTCTGCGAGCAACTGTTCTTTTTCTTGTTGCATTTGTGTTTTCTCTTCTTCAAACTTGGTATGGAGAGAAACATTCTCCTATTCTGAAACTCTACATTGTTCTATGATTACACCTTGCACCTACTTCAAGGCCTGGGTGGCTTGTTCTATTTCTCCTTGTGCACGACAAAGATGAGCTTCGACCGCATCAACTAGTCGACGGAGTTGGGCTGGCTCATCTCCCAACTATGGTTCTCCCAATGGCAGGGGTGCAGTGGAGACTATGTGACTGGACTGAAGGGATTGATGTACTCCTCATAGTTTGGCCTCAATTCTTTCATACATTTCCCCCTTCTTGGCTTCTTGTTTCTCCACAATTTGCAGTGAAGCATCGTTGAGAGCTTCTATGATGAAGTCAAAATCATCGGTAGTGAGTATAGTTTGCATCTTGGTCGCAGTGGCTCTCGATTTATTCTGGGAAGAAGGTTTCTGGGGATAAACCTTCCTCTTCTTCAAAGGATCAACCTCATCTCTAGGCAGTGTTACTTTTCCTTTCTTTCGTTCAACTTCCTTTCCATTTATCTCTTCAACTTCGTCATCACCCCCTCGGTCAGGTGATACTGAAGAAGTCTTTCTTGAGGTGCTACCTAGGTCTTGGACCTCTTCATTCTTCTTCCTTCTGCTGGTTTCGGGTGTGTCCTATTCTTCATTGTCCAATTCAGGGTCACACATCTTTACAGGGTCATCAGGGATAAGGAGCTCTACGGACTAGTCCTTAGTGATCTCCTCAAGGTCCTCTTCCGTGAGTTTGTAGTATGACTGAAGACGCTCCTTATGTTTAGTGGCTCCTGCTGTAATGTAGATGAAGTGTCGATCTGCGCAAAACTTCATCAGGGGTCATAACCTGTGTAGAGTGTTCAGAGTCATGCGAGGTTCAACTTCGGTGGATTTCTTCAGTTGAAGGTAATATGTGTGGAAAAAAGTGTTCAAATGCCACTGTTTGTTCATATCACTGGAGTACCAAAGCATGGTGAAATTCATAACAAATGGCTCAAAAAGATCAATATTGAGGAAGGTCACACCTTCTGGCATCTCCCAGGCAACAAATGCGATGAGGATCAGGAGCAAGCTAAAGTGAAACTCATAGCCTTGATCCTGTGCTTCATGGCGGTATAGTTCCAACTGATTAACTTGGTACTTCACCTAGTTCATCTATAGGACTTCCATGCACTTCCCTGTGAGGTAAAAAACAAAGCCTATGACCTGCAGAGGTCTGTTCTTTCTTACTAGTTTTCCAGCTATTAGTTGGCATGCTAGGCACACTACACCATTTTGGATGGAAGCTACCTTATAGCATCGTGTCCCCTTATCAACATCAATGTATGTATCCTTGATCTTCTGGGCTAGTGCGCGATCTGTGGCTTTTCCTGTATAGAACTCCTGTGGATCGGGTCCTTGCATAATCAACCCAGTGATCCTATGGATTAACATCAGATCGACTATAATACGATGGTCTAGCCATAAATAGCCACAATGGTAACATGAAAGTAGTAGCTTGACACAGGCATTGACTTCCTGGTGCCTTCCAAAGTGTGGGATTTTCATGACATTTAACAGGGTGGACTGCACGAGGTTCATCGTCCATGGTTGGGGGATTATCTTTGAGTTCTTCCCCTTTGTCTTGGTCAAGTATTTATATGGGGCAGGCGTATTGTAGTTTTTGAAATCTCCTAGTTTGAATTCGTTGAACTTCAACATGGCGATCTTGTCCTACTATGTTCGAACTGTGCGTATCCTCTTTGGGAGGTATGCAGTACCCATGGTGTACTCGAAATCTCTTGGCACACTATCACGACTCACCGCGCCAACCAAAGGTGGGATGTAGTCGGGCAATATGGTCTGGATCAACATCAATTTTCTAGGTTGTCTCTGTGTTTGGTTCTCTTTTCTGTTGATGGTTGGGATGGTCTGGCTCCGCGAACATTTGATGGAGAGACTTGCACTCCTCTTGTTGAAGATGCTTGTACACCCACAGACATTACTCTTTCATACATGACTCTTTCATTCATGAGGTCGATGAGTACTTCCTTCATAGATTCTTCGATTGCGCTAAGTTCTTCAGACATACATGCTCATGGTTGAATATATTGGGTTAGAAGAGTAACTAATCAATGCAACAGATGGATGGAAAGAGAATGATGATCACTATTCGAAATAAACTAGTCCGCGGGCTCAGATAATCACGGTTGAAAAAACTATTCTCGGTGCGTGGCTCGACAGAATAAATAGATAACTTGGCAACTGATCTCTTGCAATGGGTGAGAAGCCTTCATTAACTCATTTTTTTCCATTATGGCACGGTCCCAAGGGTCCGGTGGTGAACTTTCTGACCATAAATGTATTTCTACCCGTTCGGGTCATCGGTCGAATGGTTATACTGTTCCAAATGGCTATATTCCTTCACCATGGTGAAGTTCCATGTGACATTGTTCTGATATCCCGATGAAGTTCCAATTTTGAAAATTTTCCTTCTATGAAGTTCCCTCTGGAACCTTCCGTAAATTTTCGATTTTATCTCTCTTCTTACTTAGATTTCTAGCCTTTTTCCCAATGAGTTTCGTCTCAGTATTCCTTTTTCCATTTTGATTCTTATCTCCTCTTGGAATAGTAACTTTGCGTTGTTGAGATTTTTTCCTCGAATTCAGGGGTAATACTTCATCTGTATCTGGAATAGGTACTTCAGTCTTCTGCGAGTCTTTTGGTGTTCTTTTTACTTTGAAATCCAAGTCTCTGGTTTTAAATAGCTTCACTCAGTTCTCCTGTTCTTCGATCAAGTGTGTGATCCTCCTAGTCATGAAATCTTTCAACTCTTGCTTCTTCTGTTCTAAGACTTCTTCTTCCTTCCTTCTGGCTTGATCTCTTTCAATCCAAGGTTTTCCTAGTAACATAGATAATGGAGCATTGTTCTCAATAAATTTAACAACATCGAATTCTTCCTCTGTCGAAGTTCCATTAGTACTCATAGATATCTGGGTGAGATTTCCACATAGGTCTATCAACTTTCCTCTAAATAGTCCTATTCCTTCCAATGAAGGAGTCATAGTAGGATTTCCTAAAGTTTCCCAAGTTCTTTCTGTCATAATATTCACTTGTGTTTCTTCATCCAGAACACAGTCAATGTCGAAGTATCCTATTCTTGTTTCTATGCATTCTTTTTCTTTGAATATCTCTGATAAGCTGACATGTGGGTGGTCATTCAGGGTTTCTTTCATCTATAGCAATACTTTATCTGATTCTTTTTGGGGTTCTTCCAGGGTTTCAGTTGCTTGACCTTTCTCATTGTCTTCTTGCTCATATTCATCCTATCAACCTTAGAAATCATTCTAGGGAAACCCAATACTCCATGGTCCATAGCTTTACAACAAAGACAACTAGGTCTTCTACCAGGGCATTCCTTAGCCAGATGTCCCAATATTTTGCAACTGTAACAAAGGGTTAATCCTCATTTTATTTTAAATGATCCTCGTCCTTTCCTGTACTGCAGACTAGGATCATAGTAGCTAACATGAAAAAAATTCTTTCAAGGATCCTCTTTGGTCTCACTTTCAACTTTTATCAGGGCATAAATCTCCCAGATCTTACCTCTTTTCTTCAGATCTGACCTCTTTTATTCAGATCTAACCTCTTTTCTTTTGGCATGGAGCTCCACAGATCAAGTAGTACTGCGTACTAGGGCAACAGTTCTATGCACAAAGATTTTCTCTTTTTCAGTTCAGATCTTTGCACAAATCTCCTCTTTCCTCAGTTCCCAACAATCATAGTTTTATGTCCTGACAACAGAACCATTTGTTGCCACAGGGGAAAACCAAGGGTTCAACACTACAACAATGCACAAACAAAACCCTAACTACCGGCCCTTTCAACAACACCTGCGAAGTAGATGAAGTCTCACTCGAGGTAGAGGTAGGGGTGTTTGCATGACTCAGATGTCTGCAACCTTAGCTAGGACACAAATATGTGACTCTAACACTTAACAAAGCACTTAGCAGTTATCATTGATCAATATCCAGTTCTTAGTTACAACACAGTTAAATCCTACTTTCAATGCAGATAAACCCTAACTATAGAACATCACAATATTCCTCTAGATCTAAGATATTTAAGCACTAAGCACGTGTACATAAGTCAGATCTAACATCCATCCACATTATTAAGCACAAAGAATCAACAAATCTATCTATCATTCAGGTATATTAAAGCACTAAGCAAGTAAACACATAAACATATCAATACATCGCACAAAACATAGCTACACAACATGTACATGGTTCACCCCTACCATGGGGCTACGTCCACCAACTCTTCTCTTCTTTATTATGTTTGGTCAATCTCTTTACAGGCACATAACATCCAAATCATACTCCATAGAAAACAGGATATCTATGTTCACTCTGCTAGATCCTCCTTCTTCTAGCTAGGGTACATCACTAAACCCTCACACAGTCTCTTACAGTTACTTGCACTTAGCCTTGCAAGCCTCACACAGTAGTACAAAGCACTTGCAACTCTTGATCACATAGATCAAATATCATCACTTAACACTTCTTATCACTAACTCTTTATTACATCACCTAGTCTTCTATATATATTACAAAATAGGCCTAAGCATGGGTAAACCCATGGGCCGACATCCCCATACCCGTTACATAATCCCAAAACCCAAAACGACCTAAAAAGGGGCCGATATCCCATGATCTCTGCTTCAGCTTGCGCTCCACCTTTGACAGCCTATCAAAGTCCCAAAATGGGTCAAACATGACGAAGAATCCTCAAAACGTGGTCAAGGGCTAACATGTTTCTTCCTGGGATGTGAACAAGGGTTGAATATTAATGAATGTTAACTGCTAAGTGCTGTGTTAAGTATTGTGATCACAGATCTGTGTCCCAGCTACGTTGTAGACACTCTAGTCTTGCAACCACCCCTGCCTCTACCTCAGGTGAGACTTCATTTGCTTCACAGGTGTTGTCGAAAGGGCCAGTAGTTAGGGTTTTGTTGGTTCATTGTTGAAGTGTTGAACCACGAGTTTGCCCCTATGCCAACACGTGGTATCCGACTCAACAAATCAGCCACTCTGTTCACTATTCCTTTTATGTAAGTAATCTCAAAATTTTACTCGCTAAGCAATTCCGACCAACGTCGTTGTCACGCGTTCAAGTCACTTTGCGTAAATATGTGTTGTAGACCACAGTGGTCTGTATTTAGTTTGAATTTTAGTCCAATAAGGTAGTGTCTCCAAACTCTGAAGGAATAAACAATGGCTAACAAATCCAAATCGTGTGCCACACAATTCTCCTCATGCTTTCTCAACTTTCTCGAGATGTAAGCGATCACTCGAATGTCTTGCGTCAAGTCTCTGCCTAAGCATTCCTTGGATGCATTAGTCACTAATACATATGGGCGGATTATTTCACAATTTTTTTTCACACTTTCACTAGTTTCATATTTTTTTTTAAACATGGAGGGATTTTCGTCGATATTGCCACGCAAGTTCGTCGCAATATCCACAAAAATATTTTTTAAATCTAGTTGGGATTTCCGTCTCTATAGCGACGAAATTTCGTGGCAATATCGATGAATATTTTTCCTATCTCATGGGTCAGTGTTAATGGCTATTTGACTATTTGATCTATATATACGTGACTTTAAGAGACTTTGATACACAATTGCTATAGTTGTGACACTTTTCTTGGATTTTGCTTGAGTTGTTTATTTTTTTCGTCACCCACCGGTTGAACAAATCCAATTCTCGATCTACATAGCTTGGATTTTTAACTTGAAAGGTTAGTATGTTATTTTTTATTGATGTACTCATTTAACTTGTGAATTTTTGTTCAAATGTCCAAATTTCATTTAGCTTGTTTTTTCCTTGATAATATATTATAATATGTGTAGTACCATATTTCATGTCTTTGGTTTTTGGATCTAGTTAGTATATTCTATGGAAAAGGGTATGTGGATTCCATAATATTCTAGGTTTATGGAATCCACATACCCTTTTCCGTTCAATTGTAGGTATAATCTCTCTCTCTTTTCATTGATAAAGATATGGAATTGTTCTTGAAACTCAACCTTGATTGGTGAAATGATAGTAATTGATTGTCATTTTCTTCTCTCTTTTATTTTTAAGACCTAACAAAAAAAAACCAACAAAGCTTGATTGAAGCTTTGATACCACTTGTTACATCCCTAGTACCCAAAATAGATCACACTTGCATAAATTGAAAATAATATAACAATGACAATAATGGTTGGGATACTTGCACACCTAATGGTTGGCTAGAACTTACTAATGTCTTCTAGGGGTTAATGCAATATATTGTAACATTTCCCTCTTCCACATAAATTCTTTTCTATCCTCAACATTTCCCTCTTTCGCATATATATTAAGAGAAATATTGATAACATTTCCCTCTTATGCATAAATTATTTTCTATCCTCAACATATTGTAATAAATAATGGGTAGGTTGGCATTAGTGACAAGATAGTCTGTTGATATATATTACATATAATTATTAAAGTACGAGAGATCATCCATTATTTAAGCATGCCAAACAAAACCCAAGACTAAATATTGTGGTTGACGTGATCGGGTCTATACATTTTGCAAAACAAAGCACGATAATTTCCATTATTTAAGCATTCAAAACAAAACCTGAGGCTAAACGTTGTGGTTGATGTGATCGGGTGTGTACATCTGGACGGTGGAGAAAGTGCAGTCATCAACTCATCAGGAGATGAAATAATGTCTTAAAATCCAAAGTGTATTCTTACATTTACTACACATAGAATGCCGATGACATCAATCATTATTTGTACTTTTAATTAATATGTGGCTATTTGTGGATTTTTTAAAAAACAAATAATTTATTTTTTTAGTTTTGTGGTTAATTGTCACCTCCAACCAGGGGAAGGAAATTAGTCACTTCAAAGTTTTTGACCAATCAAAAAATAGAATTTTGAATATTTAAAAATAAAAAAATATTTTTATTTATATATAAAATTCT
>JASDQU010101019.1:469202-494264 GCA_032191745.1 Picea mariana
GAGTTTCATGCTTGATTCTTTTGTATGCTTTGTAGAAAGTTAACATTATTTTTGTACATGATTCCTCTCTAGGATTATTGGAAAATCCTCCAAAGAATGGTCTCTTACACCACACTTAGTGCAAAATTTCAGATCAGTTCTATCCTTTAGAGGATGATATGGACATAAATGATCTTCCTTGTAGCAAACAAAGATATACTTCCCGACATATCCTCCTTGACAACCATGTCGAACCCTCGACCTCCATATTGACCTCGACCTCCATAACAACCTATTTTGCAATAACCTCCATCACCTCTTCCTTGATAACCTCCTCCATGTGGGGCCTAATTTGGATCTGCATTTTGGGCATGGTATATAGTCTTGTAGTTCAGTTTGTTCCTACCATTGTGTTGGCATTCAAATTTACTATGCATGGGTTATTCACTGTTGGCGCACCATTGATGTCTAGCATTCTTCATATTCTATGGGAAATCTTGTGTGGAGTGGTTCGTCATGCATTCACAAATGTCACAAAAATATTAAGTGTGTATTATTCTGACATCCTTCTATTTGTCGGTCGAATCTCTATATTTTCACTTGTCTTTTGTATGACCCTCATTCATATAGATTGTGCACCATAGGTCTGATCTTCTTATTGCAAGGTCTCAAATTGATCTTTGCATCATTTCTAGTTTTTTCTCCAACCATTTATCAGTCGACAAAGTAACCCAGTTGTCTTTAGACTTGATTTGTTGCGCTTTCTTTAGTGCATATTCGAAAATTTGATCTTGTGCATCCTCAATGGTGCTCTAATTATTTGGAGCAATCTGACAACGAACCATTACACAAGAAATTGATTCTCAATTTTGTAGGTGATTTGGCTAAGCAAATCCTCAAATATTGCATCATAATGACTGATTCACCTGGAATTTGTTTGATCTCCTTGATTTTTTGTAACGCAAAATGATTGATAGCTTGGGTTTTAACGAATTACAAAAATACTTGCTTAATATCATATTTATTTCTATTATGTCTTTCTATAAAATTAATGAACTAGGTAAAATCTCTTCTTCTTAACACACCCGCAAATTGTGCCATATGCTTTGTCTTGACCACTTGGCAACTAGTGAAGGGGTCGGTTGGCTACTAGTGATGGGGCAACTAGCAATTGTTGATGAGGACACATGAAGTTCTATAAGGGATGACGACTAATGGGCGTAACGAATATGTGATATTGTGTACAGCCCCTCATGCTGCCGAGGATGCTAATTATTCTTATTATTTTTCCACTCCTTGTTATAGTCCAAAATTCCACCATTGTGCATTTTTTATCATGGCTCGTCCAAATAAACACTTGCAAATCACTTTTGTTGAGTTTCCTTCTTAAAAAATCATTTTTTCAAGGTGTACGTGCCATGATATACATGCAACACGTGTACATATGCTAGCTCATACATATACAACCCACGTATATTCACAAAAGTTGCAAAAAAATAAAAATTTTGCACTTCTCGGAAGGGTTTACGGGCTATTTTGGGTTTCATAACCATTCTTACCTCATGTATTCCTTCTCACAACTGAATAACCATCTAATGTCCATATAAAAATGGCCTTAAGGGAGGTCATTTGATATACTTTTGAATAAGCAAAGAAACTATTACTAAATTTCTACTTCTTTCTCTCTGAGCTTATGCATCCAGTTCTAAGTATCCATCCTCAACAATCTCATTCTCTCATCCTCTTTATGCAATCCATCAAACCCCTTAGTTTTGCATGTTCATTGCGAGGATTTGCTAGTGATTATGGGATTAATGCACTTGGAGTCTTATTGGAGGAACCCAAGAGAGGTTCGTACAGCGGTGTCGACATTAAATATTATGGTTGTAACCTTCCTTATATGTTATCAATAAAAGAGAGTTTTCGTTTCCCAATTCATCTGTCTATGTTGTGAATAATTTTGAATGTTTATAGCTTATTTCATGAGAATTAGTACATGTTTATGTTAATAATGATTTCATATATGTTATTGTAGATTATTTTCTAATTTGTTTTAGGTCAGCTTTGGGAGTAGACTTGCAATCCGGGAGCAAACGACGAATAAAGGTGATCTAGGTGGATATCAGTGGCCACCCACCTATTCCAACTGACTCATTTTGGCAGTTTTAGTTTGGCAGTTTTGTTTCTAGTTTTCGAGTCCCAAACTTTCGGGGTTGTTTTTATGCCCTAAACAACATTTTTAGGGCTTGTCGAAGATAAATTGTAGATGGTGACATGTTTAGTCCTCGGATAGACCTTTCCAATGAGCTATCGTGCGCCCCAAACGGAGATTGTACTCCAAACTTACACCCCTGGGAAGTTGATACACCAAACTACCCAAAACAAGGTCCAAAAAATTGTTGGCTTTTCATCTTCCGAGGTTAGGGTTTCGGATTTTCTTTATGTTAAAAAGACCTTTAGAGCCTCATTGTAAAATCATCTTCTTTTGAATGCGAGTAGTGGACACGTCTCTTCTATGAGATAAGCTGTCACCATTCTAGCAAGTCTTTCACTCTATATTTTTACAGTCTTTGTACATTTTTGCTCATTAATAGAAAATTGTGTATTATTGTATCTATGTGGTTATGGTTGCATCTCTGATACATTTTTTTTATATTATTGGATATCCGAGATATCTCTGTACGTTTATTTATTATATCTCCACTCTCATTTCATGCTGAAAATAATCTAGACCGGTGGTATAAGAGCAGGTTTCTCTTGATTGTTTTTCAGTGCATGTCCCTGATGAGGTCCAAGTATATCAAGTTGGGTCTCGAGCTTGTCTCTCTTGAGGACAATCGCTCTTGCATGCCCAAGAAAGCCTCTATGGCAGAAGAAAAGAAAAATGATAGAGTAGACGATTCTATTAATCTATTGCTTGAGCAAGCTCTCATGCAACAGAGGGACGAAATGATGGAGATTTTCCCACATCCTTCAATGCATGTCGATAACAACAGGTGTGTCTTCATCAAGAAAACACTTTGGAGGCACCTCTCCTTTCAAGGTACAAGTTAATTTTGACATTCCCATATTTGAAGGACAGATATATGTGGATGCCCTAGAAAAATGGTTAAATCTGCTAGAAGGTTATTTCTTTGTTCATAATTTCTCCAACAGGGAAAAGATCACCTTCGCACTCCTTAAGGCTCTCCCCCATGTCAAACATTGGTGGGAAACTCACTAGGAGAAAAATTCCACAGAGGAGTCTGGAATATATGGGGTCGAGTGCACTTAGGATTTTTTTGTGGATGCGGTAAAGGAATAGTATTACCCTGTTGGAAACTATGAGGACCATTACATGAGATGGACCACAATGCGATAAGAGAGGGGCCAAGAAGTTCCAGAGTTCACTAATACCTTCCATGCCTTGCACACCAAGATGGGTATCAAAGAATCCAAATGACATTTGGTTTGAAATACCATGGGGCTCTACACAGATACATCAAACTAAAATGGATTTTTTAGACATCTCATCACTCAATGGTGCTTATCGATATGCTGTTAAAATCAAGCATAAATTTAAGCACCATAACAAGCACCAAATTTAAGCATTTTTCCTTTTATAGGAGACCTTTTGGTACTCTCGCATTCTATTGACATCATTATAATCAACAATCCCTTTGACCTACTTTTGTGGTCATTAGTCGGACATTAATAAAATCATCTTATCTTGTATTATCTTATCTTATAGCCCACTTGGAGTGGTGGCTTTCTATGGGTCCACTTCGCTGGCCTTGATTGTTCCACATGGGAGACTCTAATTCATTTGGTGGGCCTTAATTGTGGCTTGTCTATGTGGCCACTTGGAAGCTCTTAATTGTACCATATAACAAGCTGACCTAAGTCAATAGACACCATGGAAGACATTCTATGGGGAAACTTGGCAAAGATTCTTTAACCCACTTGGCTTTCCTTACAAGATCACGTGGAAATGGCTTGTCGGCCCAATTATTGCACTCCCAACATGTTGAGGTGTCCTGGAAGACTCGTCATCTTGGTGATTCCTGCTATAATCACATTTGATGCAGGAGCATCACTATCAAATCGAAGAAAAGAGGACGTGTAAGCGAAGTCGACACTTCAATGCATTGAAAGAGCCAAACTGACTCTTAACCATCTTGGTAGCGATGTGGAGATTATTTTGAATCTCTCTTTAATTAATTAGTTGTATGTAAAGTCAGGCCACCATTTTGCATTAACGGATTATTGTAAATCCTTACATAACTGTATTATATTACATGTGTAGGATATTAGCCCATATGAGTCATTAGGTTGCATTAATTAAGTTGAGTAGGTAACCACTGGACTAGAAGGGGATAGAATTTAGATAGGAGGAAGAAGAGAGAGAAAGATCTGGGTCCTTAGATAAGTTTTCTAATTATGATGATTGTAAGAGATAGAGGTGTAATCATGTTTTTTTTTGGAATGAATAGAACAGAGGAAGTTGATCTAATTGTACAGTTTCGATAATGTTTACAAGTTTATTGTTATTATGAATTTTTTGGGTGTATGATGTTCGTGGTGAATGGATGAACTTATGAAGAATTGAATAATTTTCAATTGTTTATCTCCTGTAATTTATGCAAGGAGTGCGTCTGAGAGAGTCTTGTTCGACTCGAAGCTTAGAAGACATAGTGTGGAACTTTTGTATGCAAAGTGTGCATATTAAGAGCAAGGAGTGCGTCTGAGAGAGTCTTGTTCGAATCGAAGCTCAGAAGACATAGTGTGGAACTTTTGTATGCAAAGTGTGCATATTAAGAGCAAGGAGTGCGTATGTGAAGTCTTTGACTTTGAGAAATAACTCGTGTTTTTCTCATAAGAAAGTGCATAGTTCAGTTGCAAGGAGTGCACAGGACCACAAATCGACTAAGTGTTGAAGAAATCATTTAGAATAAGAATTTGCGGAAGTTGGACAAGATAAAGGCTTAAGATCTATCCAAGAAGACCCAAAGTAAATCTAGACCATCAGATACAGAGGGACGCGTGGCGACAGATCGCGAACTTTGGATAATAATACTCTGGGAAGTTGAGAATTGAAATCTCTGAACCCTGAAGGTCTGAAGTAAATTATAACCATTGATTTGAGGAGGAAAAATGTCAACAGATCTTTTATTTTGAGAGATAGCCATTGTGGAGAAAGCAAGAGTTGATATTTGAAACTCCCGAAGCCCGAATCATGGAATAAATCACAGTCATTGATTTAGAAGGGCTAGTTATGATCCGTAGATTGGGAAAGGACAGATCTGAACCATCAGGTTCAAAAGTTCCATCGATATCTTGAGATCGACGATCATGAAGGATTGCAGGGACAGAAAGTACTCAGATGTTAAAAATTTGATAGTGGGCCGCAATTGAAACCACAATATTTCAAAAAAGACGCGTGGTGATTGGTAGTGAATTGCGGGGAGAAAAGTGGGTTCATCCCAAACTACTTTCGACAGCGCCCGAAATCATGTGTGGAAATAGCATGAGGTCACATGCGGGAAGGAGTTAATGGAGGAGGAGCTAGCACCTGAGTCGTGATCGTTTAGTAGTGAGAAGAAGAGATTGTGAGTGTTACATAACTTGCATCGAGAGACAGAAAAGGCATGTGTTTATTTACAAGGGATACCATTAAGGTTTCAGAGAGATAATTCAGCTTTGAGAATTGAATATCATTGACCGGGAGGTTGTGCATTCCCAAGGAGAAAGGGGGGTTTGCATCAAGTGGTATCAGAGCCTGAAAAGGTTTGAAGTTGTATTTTGTGTATTATAAATAGTTGAAATAATGCCGCCAAGGATTCATGTAGATCCACCTATGGAAAACCATGTTGTGGGAAGAGAAATGAGAGATCTTTGTGCAAGGTTGGAAGCGATGGAAGCAATGCAAAGAAGAACACCTACTGTTGAAGACGTCAATGATGCAGAAAGCGAAGAAATAGAAGTTGAATAAGCTATAGGCGAAGATGCAGCTAAAGAACGCTTATTGAAAGTTGTTGTGAAGTTGGGAGCTAGAGAAAAGATAGGCGTCCCAATGTATGAAGGTAATTTGGATGACGAAGAGCTATTGGATTGGATAGGGTCCATGGACAAGTATTTCGACTATGAAGATGTTGATGAAGGAAGGAAGGTGAGACATGCTGTCACCAGATTAAAGGGACATGCAACACTGTGGTGGGATGAACTGCAGGCAGAGAGGAGGAGCAAAAGTAAACAAAACATAAATAATTTGGATAGAATGGTAGCCAAACTAAAGGCTAAATTCATACCTAAGGATTACCAGATAAATATTTTTAGAAAGTTGCAGAACCTGAGATAGAGGGGTATGATAGTAAAAGAGTATACAGAAGAATTATATAGGTTGAATATTAGGACTGGACAAAGAGAGGAGGATGATGAAAAAGTTACCAGGTATATAAATGCCTTGACATATGAAATCCAGGATGAGATCAACATGATGACTATAAGGATAGTGGAATATTCTTATCAGATTGCACTAAAGGCAGAAGAAAAGTTGGCCAGAAACCAGAGTCAGTGAAACAGAAGCAGAGGCTCAAATAAAGGTAAGGGAGTTATCTATGATAAGGCACTGAAACCCAAGGAAGAGAGTGAGAAATCATATGGTCACTTTGAAAGAGGAGGAAGTTCCCAAAGAATACCATTTGGTAGGAGAAACTATTTTCCTCGAGGAAGAGGAAGAGGTAGAGGAGGTGGAGTTAAATGTTATGCCCGTGGAAAGACATGACACATGTATTGGGAATGCCTCGAGAGGAAGAAAGAAGGAGGAGGAGAAGAACACATTTCTAAAGCCCAGAAGAATGTGGAAGAAAAGGCAGTATAAGGAGGACAAAACCTTATGATGAGGAAAGTTCTTCTAAAGCTAGAGAAGGAAATAGAAGGCTCAGTTCAACGAATGAGGTTGTTCAGGACTGCTTGTAAAACAAAGGACAAATTTTGCAAGATTATTATAGATAGTGGGAGTAATGATAATTTAGTATCTACATAAATGGTGGAGAATATAGAGCTGGAGACAACGACACACCCAAGCCCGTATAAAGTATCGTGGTTGCAGAAAGGACATCAAGTAATGATAAGTCAACAATGTAAGGTTGAATTTAAAATAGGAGGTTATAAAGATGAGATTCTGTGTGATGTAATTCCTATGGATGTTTGCCATATTTTTTGGGGGAGACCATGGCAGTTCGATATGAATGTCATTCATGATAGAAGGAAAAATACTTATACTCTAGAAAAAAATGGTATAATCCACATGTTACTGCCAATAGAAGAGTAGAAAGAAAAGGAATAAGCTAGCACAAAAATGCTTCTCATGAGTGGGAAGGAACTCTTGAAGGAAATCAAGAAAGAACAAGAAATGCAATTTTTTGTAGTGAGGAAGCCGAGAGTTATCCTTACCAATACTTTTATGGATGATTTACCTGAAGAAATCTAGGAATTGTTAGATAATTTTGATGACATAGTAGTGGATGAGTTACCTCACTCATTACCACCCATTAGGAGTATTAGCCATCATATTGACTTGATTCCAAGAGCCAGTTTACCAAATAAAGCAATGTATAGGTTGACACCTCGAGAGAATGAAGAGGTTAATAAGAAAGTGTAGGAGTTGTTGGATAAAGGTTTAGTCAGGGAAAGTCTAATCCCATGTGCAGTGCCAATTGTATTAAGTCTGAAGAAGGATGGAGGATGGAGAATGTGTACAGATTCTAGCGCCATCGACAAGATAACCATTAGGTATAGATTTCCTTTACCCAAGATGGATGATTTGATGGATTGTTTGAGTGGAGTAGGCTATTTTTCAAAAATAGACTTGAAGAGTGGATATCATCATATAAGAATGAGAGAGGGATATGAATGGAAGACATCATTCAAGACAAATGAAGGTTTTACTGAATGGCTAGTCATACCATTTGGATTGACAAATGCTCCAAGCACATTTATGAGGTTGATGAATGAAGTACTGAAAGACTTCATAGGTAAATTTTTCATTGTATATTTGGATGATATATTAGTTTTCAGCAAAACAGAGGAAAAACATTTAAAGCACTTGACATTAATGATGAGGAGATTGCAGTAAGAAAAGTTGTTAATAAACTTGAAGAAAAGTTCTTTTATGAAGACATAACTCATATATTTGGGTTTTGTGATCTTTTCAAATGAATTGAAGATGGATGCAGAGAAGGTGAGAGAAATCAAAGAATGGCCTTCACCAAGGAGCATATTTGAGGTGAGAAGTTTCCATGGGTTAGCAAGTTTTTATAGAAAGTTTATCAGAAATTTTGGTGGTATATGTGCACTCATGATGGATACTATTAAGAAGAAACACAAATCTTTTAATTGGACAGAGGAAGCTAAGAAAATCTTCAAAGTGTTGAAAAAGAAAATAACAGAACAACCAATTTTGGTTTTACCCTATTTTGGAAAAACATTTCAGGTGAGATGTGATGCAAGTGGAATAGCCATTGGAGTAGTTTGGAGTCAAGATAATAGGTCAGTTGATTATTTTAGTGAAAAATTGAATGGCACTAAGGAGAAATATTCTACATATGACAAGGAGTTTTATGCAATGATTCAAGCTTTGAAGAAATGGAGACATTATTTAATTCCAAAAGAGTTTGTCGTGTATAGTGATAATCAAGCTTTGCAATTTATTACTAAGAAAGAGAAGTTGAATCAGAGGCATGCTAAGTGGGTAGAATTCATGTAGAATTTTACTTTTGTCATTAAACATATTTTGGTAAGTGATAATAAAGTTGCATATGCTTTGAGCAGGATGAGTTTGGTTGTACAGGAATTCCAAGTGAAGACCTTAGGGTTTGAGCACCTTAAGGAAATGTATCAAGAAGATCCAGATTTTAAGGAGGCTTACGAAGCATATGGAAATACTTTGTTGAGGGATAAAAACTCATGGAAAGAATATTTGATCCAGGATGGGTTGTTGTTTAAAGGAAACCAATTGTGCATACCAAGATGCTCAATGAGAAATAATTTGTTGAAAGAAAAACATAGTGGAGGCCTAGCCGGACATTTTGGTCATGACAAAACATTTGCACAGTTGAATAGTTTGTATTATTGGCCAGGTATGAGGGGATATGTGAAGAATTTTTAGATCGATGTAAGATTTGTCAACATACAAAAGGGAAGAGACAAAACACTGATTTGTATTAGCTATTTCCTATTCCATAAAGGCCTTGGGATGCAATTAGTATGGATTTTTTATTGGGATTACCTAGAACCCAGAAAGGAAGTGATTCCATATTCGTTGTGGTTGATAGATTCTCTAATATGGCACATTTCATACCATGCCAAAAGACAAATGATGCTACAAACATAGCCAATGTGTTTTTCAGATAAATTGTGAGATTACATGGATTGCCCCGAAGTATAGTTTCAGATAGGGACACTAAGTTTGTAGGACACTTTTGGAGGACTCTATGGAAGAGGCTGGGAAATAATTTATCTTTTAGTTCAACATATCACCCTCAGAGAGATGGACATACTGAAGTGGTGAATAGGAGTCTAGGAAATTTGTTAAGGATTTTAGTCATTGAATAAGGTCATCAGTGGGATTAGATTCTGGCATAGGCAGAATTTTCATTTAACAATTTAGTTAATAGAAGCACTGGAAAAAGTCCATTTGAGATAGTATATGGAAGACAACCAAGAGGGATTGAAGAATTGAGAGAGTTGAAACAAGATGAATTCAGGAGCACTAGAGAAGAAGAATTTTCTACAGAAATGCAAAGACTTCATGATCAAGTTAGGAGGCAGATACAGGATAGTAATCAGAAGTATAAGGACAGAGTTGATCAGAAAATAAGGGAAGTTCAATTTGAAGTGGGAGATGAAGTTTTATCTCATTTGAGAAAGGATAGGTTTCTCAGAGGAACCTATAATAAGTTGAATATGAAGAAGATAGGACCATGCAATATCTTTATAAAATTCGTAGCAAATGCTTATGAGATTGAGTTGTCGGACAATGTTGGGATATCACCGATATTCAACGTTGCAGATTTGTATCCTTATAACAGAGATGACGTAGAATAATTAGATGATCAGGAAGATATTCAATGGGAAGAACAGATGCCCACAGTATAAAAACCTCATATGGAGAAAATATTAGAACAAAGAGTTGGAAGGAAAACCAAAAGAAAGATGCATCCTGAATATTTGGTAAAGTGGACGGATCACCCTGTGGAAGATTCAAGTTGGGTAACTGAACTTGATATTTTGAAGCATGTCAAAATAGTGCGAGAGCTCATAGACATGAGTCAATGAATATTTTAGCCATAGGAGTATGATGCAGGAGCATCGCTATAAAATCAAAGAAAAGCGAACATGGAAGCGAAGTTGACACTTCAATGCATTGAAAGAGCCAAACCAAATCTTAACTAGCTTGGTAGCGGTGTGGAGATCTTTTTGAATCTCTCGTTAATTAATCAGTTGTATCTAAATTTGGGCCACCATTTTGAATTGATGTATTATTGTAAATCCTTACACGATTGTAATATATTACAGGTGTAGGATATTAGCCCGTATGAGTTATTAGGTTTCATTAATTAAGATGAGTAGGTAACCGCTGGAGTAGAAGGTGATAGAATTTAGATAGGAGGAAGAAGAGAGAGAAATCTATGGGTCCTTAGATAAGTTTTCTAATTATGATGACTATAAGAGATAGAGGTGTAATCATGTTTTTTCTGGAATGAATAGAATAAAGGAAGTTGATCTAATTTTATAGTGTTGATATTGTTTACACGTTTACTATTGTTATGAATTTTGTGGGTGTATGATGTTCATGGTGAATGGATGAACTTATGAATAATTGAATAAGTTTCAATTGTTTCTCTTCTGTAAGTTATGCAAGGAGTGCATATTGAATGCAAGGAGTGTGTGTGTGAGAGTCTTGTTTGACTCTAAGCTCATAAGAGATAGCGTGGAAATTTTGTATGTAGAGTGTGCATATTAAGCACAAGGAGTGCATATGAAAACTCCTTGACTTGGAGAAATAACTCAGTTTTGTCTCATAAGAAAGTGCAGAGGTTAGCTGCAAGGAGTGCATAGGACCAGAAATCGACTAAGTGTTGAAGAAATCCTTTAGAAGAAGAATTTGCAGAAATTGGACAAGATAAAGGGTTAAAATCTATCCAAGAAGACCTAAAGTAAATCTGGACCGTCAGATCCAGAGGGATGCGTGGCGAAAAATCATGAACTTCGGATAATAATACTCTGGGACGTTGAGAATTGAAATCTTCGAACCCTGAAGGTCCGAAGTAAATTATAATCGTCGATTTGAGGAGGAAAAATGTCAACAGATCTTTTATTTCGGGAGATAGCCATTGTGGAGAATGCAGGAGTTGATATTTGAAACTCCCAAAGCCCGAATCATAGAAAAAATCACAGTTATTGATTTAGAAGGGTTAGTTCTGATCTGTAGATTGGGAAAGGACAGATCTGATCCGTCAGGTTCAGAAGTGTCATCAGGATCTTGAGATCAATGATCATGAAGGATTGCGGGGATGGAAAGTACTCGGATGTTAAAAATTTGATAGCGGGCCACAATTGAAACCGCGGTATTGCAAAAAACATGTGTGGCGATTGGTAGTGAATTGCGGGGAGAAAAGTGGGTTGATCCCAAACCACTTTTGACCGCACCCAAAATCATGTATGGACATAGCCCGAGGTCACATGTGGGAAGGATTTAACAGAGGAGGATCTAGCACCTGAGTCATGATCATTCAGTAGTGAGAAGAAGAGATCGTGAGTGTTACAAAACTTGCATCAAGAGACAGAAAAGGCCTGTGTTTATTTACACACGATACCATTAATATTTTAGAGAGCTAATTCAGCTTCGAGAATTGAAGATCCTTGACTAGGAGTTCGCACAACCCCAAGGAAAAAGGGGTGTTTGCATCAACATTCACCCATTTTTTTTTTATGCAATAAGAAGGATTTGATCATTAATGTTCCTATTGTTTTTATCCATGCTACTTCAATAGAAGTTACAAATTTTGCACGGGAAAATCAAATTTTTTGAAATATATCATCTCCATGTGATGTATGTCAATGAGTGGGAAATCCATCCAGGAGGGATGACATTTATTTAAGTCCATAGGTTACCTTGCAATCATTTGATAAATGGGCCATAGACTTTGTGGGGCCAATTAACCCACAAGCAAGAATATCAAGGGAAATGTACATAATCACTATGATGGAGTACTTAACAAGATGGGTATAAGCAACACCAGTTCTAGATAGCACTATAAAAATTGTTGTATGATTTATGTTTGAGAATGTAGTCACACGATTTGGACATCTACACATATTACTCAGTGATCAAGGAACACTCTTCCTAAATAAGACAACTGCAACACTGACTGAGGAGATTCAAATTCATCACTAAAAGAGTACCCTATATCATCCCCAGGCCAATGGAATAGTGGAAGATTTCAAAAAAATACTAGAGAATGCTTTGAAAAAGATCTGCAATGTAGGGAGAGGTGATTGAGACTTAAGAGTTCCTATAGTTTTATGGGCTTAGATGACTACAAGTAAAAATTTGACAGGGAAGACACCTTTCAGGTTGGTCTATGGGCAAGAAGCAGTGATGCCAACAGAGTTTATTTTACCTAGCCTATGCATTCTAGCGATCACTGATATTTTGGAATTGTGCGCAATAGAGGAGAGGTTTTCATTGTTGGTACAACTTGAGGAATATCGATTTGTCACAGGTTTCCATCAGTAAGTTTAAAAGGAAAGAGAGAAGGCATGGCAAGACAAACACATTAAACAAAACAAATTTCAAATAGAAGACTTGGTATTAATCTATGACAATAAGTTTATGGAGCATCCAGGGAAGTTTCAAATGCATTTGTTAGGACCCTATGTGATTCAACATGTGACATAGGTAGTTGTTGCGCAGTTGGAAACCTTGAATGGAGAATTCTTGAGTGGAATGGTGAATGGAAGTCGTTTGAAACTCTATAGAGATGACTAACAATTTGCACAGTAATATGGGATTTGCTAGAACACATGTATCATAGTAATTGTACTATAGTAGGAAGGTAAAACACATAAAAACATATAAAAAGTAGAAAAAGGAAGAAAAACGAATAAAAAGTAGATATAGAAAAAATAAAAAGATTATATAGTACAAATACATAAGAAATTGCACAAAAGGAATGATTATCATGCTATCGGGATGAAACTTTTCCCATTAAGACATTAATACACAGAAGCAAAATACCACGAAGAAGCAACCAAATAAGAAAGAACAATTGTGTAGTATGGCACTAATAGGATCATTAAAAGGAATTAAAGCAAGGAAACGACAGTTATAAAGTGGTAATGGCAGGTCATAAAGACACCATATAATTTTAAAAGGTAAAATTTGCCAGAAATCTTGATAGATTGGAAATACGAGGCAAAAATCACACGACGAATTTGGTAATAAAGCCACATTTATTTAACCATTCATCAACCCCGTTGGCGAATTGGACAAGGTAGTTACCTGGCATGAAGAGACATGCACAGTTGGCAAGAAGGAAAAAAATTAGTTGAGGGTCACCAAGCGGGAATCAATATTACTACGAGATTCATATAAGCGAGAGCGAACCAAATATAACTCACAGCTAAAGTAGTTATCAAAAGTTACATGTTTTTTTTTACAACAATGACACCACCAAAATAAATCGTTCCCATATCAAAGAAGACCCACAAAAAGGGAGCACCACTAGAATCAGGGGTACTGGAGGTTGAGGAGATTTCGGAAGAAGCATCATCCTTGGAGCCAAGGTTCCCCTAGAATTACATTCCTCCAAGCAAAATATGGCACCCCCACTAGTATTTGGAGTTGAAAGTAGACCCATCCACAAAACAAAGCATACATGTGCCTCATGTATGGGCTAGAGGGTTGGAGTGAGCATGATTTCTCAACCTGTTTGACATCCCACACTTCGGATGGAGTAATGAATTAAATGCACGCGTTACGTTTCTCCTATATTGCATGAATGGAGGATATATGTGGTTGGATAGTAAAATATCAATAGAAAAATACTTAATTGCAATCATCATAGGATTACCAACACAGGGGGAAGACCCCACTTCGATGTTTGTCGGCAGAAAGGTAGACATGGCCTTTTGAGTGGTCATGAAACACAAATTTCACACAGTTAGAGGGGTGCATGGCCTATATGTGTCAAGCTTATTTGACTGAACTATCGTATTTGTGACACAATCATTAGTGTGCAAATTGCTATGGAAATGCAGGAAGGACCAAGTGCTAGCAAGGGTGATAACAACGACATAAAAGTGTGTGGAAGGGAATTTAATGAGTTGGGTGCCTTCCTATTAAACTAGTTTCTTATTGATTGTGTCGATGCATAGGATAGAGGTATGGAGTTCCATTATCTATGGTTTCTAATTTTTCCAGCATTCATAGCATGGGAAGAGCCGAAGGATGTGCAGTTTCTATGCCTAAGAGGGAAGCCATGCTTAGAAACAAAATACCAGAAATTATGGTATACAACAAACAAACAACGCAAAACAGACAATAACCTGGATTTTTTTCTCTATGCTGAAAGGATTCGACGTTGTATTAGAAACAAATTTCACATACCACTGCAAATAGTGGAAGCATACACACCATTTGTGCAGTTTCGAGTAGACTGACATCACATATATGTCTAGACAAAGAAGGACCCAAGAGAGGAGTGGTCAAGACAAAATACAAAGTCACCGATGAAGATATCTAGTTAATCATGTAGGATTGGGACCCATATTGGAATATCCCTACAGGTGACACTTAGACAATGTGACCTCGTAATGAAGAGGCAGAACCGTGCAACAATACAGGTGATGATCAAGAACATGGTCAAGGAAATGGTGCAGGAGATGCACTAGAGAATACACCAGTGAAAAAACCAACACAACAAATAACACCTGAGATAGGAAAGAAAAGAAAGGATAAGGAAAAGGGTCCAACAGTGTAACATCCCAGTTGATTTTTTATTGATCATAGTTTGTTAAGTTAAATTAATTAATTATTAAAATAAATACAATGAATCTTTTTACTATTTTATTATTTATGGTAGGTGAGGGAATTAATGAGGGGATAAGGCAATTGGTAAATTGAATGAGGGAGGGGGATTTGAGAGAGGAGGATAAGGAAGAGGGGAGAGGACTTGGAAGGGGTTCTTTATTTTGGGGAAAATTCTTGAAGAATAAGGCAAGGAGGAAATTCTAGAAGGGAGGGGGAAGAAGGAGGATATTGGAGGACATATATTGTTTTGGGGAACTTTTACACGGGCACTGATATTGTTGGGACTTTGGGCTCGGGGGCCAAGAAACTGTAAGGATTCCTAAATCTAGAGAGCTAGAGAGGTTGTTCCTAGTTGGTTGGGAGGTAAATATTCAGTTTTGGAAAGTTTGGGGAAGAATGAGAACAAATGAGGAAAGGGCTAAATCAACCAACCTACAGGTCAAGGCATGTATTTTACTAGTTGATCTAGCTAAAGATTTATTTTACTAGATTGATCTAGCTAAATATTGATCTAGCTAAAGACTTGGGTGCTGCAATAAGGGATGGTTAGGAAGATTCTGAAAACTATATAGATCTATACATATTGTGTTATTGATTCTTCTTCGCTTAAAATATCTAGGAACTCTTCCATTGCAACATTTTTCTCTTTTTGTTGCTTCTTGTGTTTGGGTCCTCGTAAATCCTCTTCTTGGACCAGAGCCTAAAAAATCCTCATGGCTTCATTAACAATTTATCTTTTTCTTTGTGTATTAGGGCACATACCTTTGTATTTCCTCCTAGGTTCTTGATAGGGGTTCTCTGCGGGAATGGATCTTCCCCCTTCTTCACTCCAATCCTGGTAACCACATGTAAATTCTCAGAGTTTCATGCTTGATGCTTTGGTATGCTTTTTACAAAGTTAACATTATTTGTGTACACGATTCCTCTATAGCATTATTGGGCAATCCCCCAAATAATGGTCTCTTACACCACACTTAGTGAAAATTTTTAGATCAGTTCTATCCTTTAGAGGATGATATGGACTTAAATGATCTTCCTTGTAGCAAAAAAAGAAATACTCCTTGACCACCATGTTGAACCCTTAACCTCCATATTGATCTTGACCTCCATAACAACCTCTTATGCAGTAGCCTCCATCACCTCTTCCTTGATAGCCTCCTCCATGTGGGGCCTAATTTGGATCTGCATTTTGGGCATGCTATATAGTCTTGTAGTTCAGTTTGTTCCTACCATTGTGTTGGCATTCAGATTTACTATGCATGGCTTATTCACTAATGGCTCACCATTGATGTCTATCATTCTTCATATTTTGTGGGAAATCTCGTGTAGAGTGGTTCGTCATGCATTCACAAATGTCACAAAAATATTCAATGCGTACTATTATGACATCATGTTATCTATCAGTCGACTCTCTATATTTGCAATTGTCTTTTGTATGACCCTCATTTATATAGATTGTGCACCATAGGCATGATCTTCTTATTGCAAGGTATCGAATTGATCTTTGCATCATTTCTAGTTTTTTCTCCAACCATTTATCAGTCGACAAAGTAACCTAGTTGTCATTAGACTCGATTTGTTTCACTTTCTTTAGTGCATCTTCGCAAATTTGATATTGTGCATCCTCAATGGTCCTATAATTATTTGGAGCAAGCTGACAACGAACCATTACACAAGAAATTGATTCTCAATTTTGTAGGTGATTTGGCTAAGCAAATCCTCAAATATTGCATCATAATCTATGACTGACTCACCTGGAATTTGTTTGATATCCTTGAGTTTTTGTAACGCAAAATGCTTGACATCTTGGGTTTTAAAGAATTATAAAAATACTTTCTTAATATCATATTTATTTCTATTACGTCTTTCTATAAAATTAATGAACTAGGTAAAATATCTTCTTCTTAACACACCCGCAAATTGTGCCATATGCTTTGTCTTGACCACTTGGCGACTAGTGAAGGGGCCAATTGGTTGTTAGTGATGGGGAAACTAGCAGTTGTTGATGAGGACACATGACGGTTTATAAGTGATGATTACTAATAGGCGTAACAAATATGTGATATTGTGTAAAGGCCCTCATGCTGTCGAGGATGCTAATTATTCTTATTATTTTTCCACTCCTTGTTATAGTCCAAAATGCCACCACTATGCATTTTTTATCATGGCCCATCCATATACACACTTGCAAATCACTTTTGCTGATTTTCCTTCTTAAAAAATCCATTTTTCAAGGTGTACGTTCCCTGATATACATGCATCATGCGTACATACACTAGCTGATACATATACAACCCATGTATACCCACAAAAGTTGCAAAAAAATAAAAATTTTGCACTTCTCGGAAGGGTTTATGGGCTATTTTGGATTGCATAACCATTCTTACCTCTTGTATCCCTTCTCAAAACTGAATAATCATCTAATGTCCATATAAAAGGGGCCCTAAGGGAGGTCATTTGATATACTTTTGAATAAGCAAAGAAACTATTCCCAAATTTGTCCTTCTTTCTCTCTAAGCTTATGCATCCAGTTATAAGTATCCATCCTTAGCAATCTCATTCTCTCATCCTCTTTATGCAATCCATCAAACCCCTTAGTTTTGCATGTTGATTGAGAGGATTTGCTAGTGATTGTGAGATTAATGCACTTGGAGTCTTATTGGAGGAACCCAAGAGAGGTTCGTAGAGCGATGTTAGCATTAAAGATTTTGGTTGTAACTGTCCTTATATGTTCTTAATAAAAGAGATCTTTCACTTCCCAATTCATCTGCCTATGTTCTTGTGAATAATTTTGAATGTTTATAGCTTATTTCATGAGAATTAGTACATGTTTATGTTAACAATGATTGCACAAATGTTTTTGTAGATTGCTCTCTGAATTTTTTCAGTTCATCTTTGGGAGGAGAACTGCAAACCAAGAGAAAATAGCGAACAAAGGTGATCTAGGTGGATATTGGTGGCCACCCACCTATTCCAATTGGCTCATTTTGGCAGTTTTAGTTTGGCAGTTTTGTTTCTAGTTTTCGAGTCCCATACTTCCGGGGCCATTTTGAGGCCCTAAACAACTTTTTGAGGGCTCATCAGAGCTAGACTATAGATGACGACATGTGTAGTCCTCTGATAGAGCTTTCCAATAAGATATCATGTGCCCCAAACAGATATTGTACGCCAAAATTACTCCCCCGAGAAGTTGATACTCCAAACTACTCAAAACGAGGTCCACAAAATTGTTGGCTTTTCATCTTCCGGGGTTAGGGTTTTGGATTTTCTTTTTGTTAAAAAGGCCTTTAGAGCCTCATTGTAAAATCGTATTCTTGCGAATGAGAGTATCAGACACATCTCTTCTCTTAGATAAGATGCCACCATTGTAGTGAGTCTTTCACTTTGTATTTTTATAGTCTTTGTACATTTTCACTCATTAATAGAAAATTGTGTATTACTGTATCTATGTGGTTATGGTTGCATCTCTAATACATTTTTGTTATATTATTGTATATCAGAGATATATCTATACATTTCTTTATTATATCTCTGCTCTCATTTTCTGCCAAAAATAATCTGAATCAGTGGCATCAAAGCAGGATTCTCTTGATTGTTTTTCAGTTCATGTCCCCGACGAGGTCCAAGTATATCAAGTTGGGTCTCGATATTGTCTCTCTTGGGTAAAATCTCTCTTGCATGCCCAAGAAACCCTCCATGGCGGAAGAAAAGAAAAACGACAGAGCAAGCGATTCTATTAATCTATTGCTTGAGCAAGCTCTCAAACGACAGAGGGACGAAATGATGGAAATTTTTTCCCACCTCCTTCAACGCATGTCGATAAAAATAGGTGCATCTTCATCAAGCGACCACTTTGGAGGCACCTCACTTTTCAAGGTACAAGTTAATTTTGATATTCGCGTATTTGAAGGATAGATATATGTAGATGCCCTAGAAAAATGGTTAAATCTGCTAGAAGGTTATTTCTATGTTCATAATTTCTTCGACACGGAAAATATCACCTTTGCACTCCTTAATGATCTCCCCCATGTAAAACATTAGTGGGAAACTTACTAGGAGAGAAATTCCACAGAGGAGTCTGGAATATATGGGGCCTAGCCCACTTGGGATTTTTTTATGGTTGCGGTAAAGCAATAGTGTTACCCTATTGGAAACTATGAGGAATCATACATGAGATTGACCACACTATGACAAGAAAGGGGCCAAGCAGTTATGGAGTTCACCAATACCTTCCATACCTTGCACACCAACATGGGTATCAAAGACTCCGAATGACATTTGGTTATGAAATACCGTGGGGCTCTAAACAGATACATCCAAATTGAAATGGATTTTCTAGACATCTCATCACTCGATGTTGCTTATCGATATGTTGTTAAAATCGAGAAGAAATTTAAGCACCAGAACAAGTAGGATTTTGGGTCTACAAATCTGCAACAACAAAAGTATGATAAATACAACCCTAACAAACAGCCTCCCGAAAACCAGCCCAAGCCACAGAAAAAGAAGGGTCACAGGAAGACAAAGAAGGACACCAGAAAATGGTGCGATTTCCACAAAATCCCCTGACAAAACACCGATGAATGTCATTCAAAATAGTCGTTGGTAGTCGAGATCAAAGACAAGGATTCGTACCTTGATTGGGAATCTGATTCAGAAAATACTTGTAGAAGATAGATCATCGACGCAGACCCCACTGCTATTGTCACGACTGCAATAATTTGACCAGAAGAACCAACTAATGATGAAGAGGGGGAGCACCTTTTTCATTCATAGATGTGGGTGAAGGGGACCCCGCTACATTTTATTGTTGATAGCGAAAGCCAGAAAAACCTCATCTTAGCAGATGTCATTAAATAGTTGGTATTGTCAACAATGCCACATCCACATCCATACAACATCGGGTGGCTTCATCAGGGATGAGATCTTTGTATCATCCAAAAGTATCGATTTTCATACGACATCCATCCCTTCAAGGATGAGGTATTATATGATGTTTCCCCGCTAGATGTCTGTGATGTTCTCTTGGTCCAGCCATATATGTTTAAGTGCCATGCTCTCTATGAGTCTTGACCTTGTAGTGTCATTGTTACTCTGGGGGGTCATCTCTACAGAATACCAGAGGTAATTCTGACTACTGTCCCATCTAAACTGTGTCGCAAGGTAGTATCACATACTACAAAATTCAGCTTCTTCACAATCTGTTCAAAAGGTGAACAGAAGGACACTACAACCATGGCATCCTCAACCAAGCACTATTGGCACAGGGGTAGACCCAGGGTTCAACTCTAACATCGCACCAACAAACCCTAACTACTGGCCCTTTCGGCAACACCTATGAAGCAGATGAAGTCTCACCCGAAGTAGCAATAAGGGGGTTGCAGGACACAGGTGTCTACAACCAGAAGAAATGAAAAGTGATTCCAGAACAACAACCCAACATATCCTAGAGGTTCTTTAACAGTCTTATGCTTACTTCGTGGATTTAGTTATAACTCTTATATTTAACAGGGAATACCACAATGCAATAACAATATAACAGATAGAAAATAACACAACATCAACCACAAAGAACAATATTTATGTGGTTCACCCTCTCCCTAGGGCTACGTCCACAGAACTGTGCTTCTTAAGATATTAGATGAAAACATACAGTTCTATCTACGCACTTAACTGCAGATCCTTCTCTCTCTTTCTCTTTATTCCCTCTCCCTGCCCCCCCAACTGAAGGGTTGATCTTCACACCCAACTAAAGATCTCAAAATAAAAGCATACACTGTTACAACTCAATATCTCTATCTCTGCAATATGTCCTCAGAAGCGTCCTCCATAGCTTCGCGGACTAGACTGATATCATCCTCTATGAGTGTGGCCTCCAACTAGGGTTTAATGGTGCGCGTCTTCTTTCTTGTTGCGGGTTTCTTTGGAGAAGCCTTCCTCTTCTAAGGTGTTATTGTTTTAGTAGGAGGATCTTGAGGTGGTGTAGCTTTGCCTTCTCCTTTATTTTCTCCTTCATCCCCTCCTCCTTTTCCATCTGCTTCATCTCCTCCTCCTCCTACTGAGTCAGAGCCATTATCTTCAGAGGCGTTGTCCTCCTCATCGGTCTCTATATCCTATATTTCTTCCCTCTTTTTCTTTTTCTTCATCCCACTATACTGTTCGACATGCTCGACCTGGGTGACTAGGGGGATTCCTATGGTGTCAGTTTCGGAGAGTTCTGCATCAGCAATAGGTGCCAGAAATTCCTCCGACCACTCCTTCGTGATATTCTCCATGTCTTCATCTATTAGCTTGTAGTATGACTATAAATCTTCCTTGTTCTCGTCTCTATGCGCAGTGATATAGATGAAATGCATATTTGCATGGAACTTGGCTATCGGTATGTACTGGTGCAGGGTGCACGGTGTCATGCAAGGAAATGAATTGATGGCAACCTTCAGTTGTTGATAGTAGGCATGAAACACATCGTTGTACTGCCATTGCTTCGACATGTACCACAAGGTAGAAAACCTAGCGGCCAACGACTCCGATGGTTATATCTCTAGAAAGGTGGTTGTTTCAGGCATTTGCCAAGCGACAAATGTGATTAAAGTGATCAAACAACTGAAGTGGAATTCATATCCCAAATATTGAAATCCTTCTCGAGTTCATTGACGAGGTAGCTTGCCCAGTTCCTCTGCATGCCCTCCACACATTTTTCTGCGAGGTCCACCAAGAACTCGGTGACCTGTGTGGGGTGGTTCTTTCTTATGAGCTTGCCAGCTATGAGTTGGCAAGCGAGGCACACTGTCTCATCCTGTAAAGAGGCTACCTTTTAACCTTGATTTCCTTTTTCAACTTCGTCATAAGCCTCCTTCATGCATTGTTCCAGGGAGCGGTCTAAGGCCTTCCCTGGGTAAAATTGTTGAGGGTCAGGTCCCTTCATTCTTAATCCTGTAATCTGGTGGATCAACACTGGATCCACAGTAATCCTTTGGTCGAGCCACAGGTATCCACAATGATATCAAGACAAGAGGAGTTTAACGCAAGCGTTAACCTCCTAGTGATGGCCAAAAATGGTGAATCTTCATCACGTTTAGCACAATGGATTTCTCCAGTCCCTTAATCCATGGATGGGAGACAAGGCGAGGCTTCTTTCCAGTTGAATTCGTCAAGTAGCGGTGGGGCACTAGCATAGCATAGTTCTTCCTATCTCCTAGATTGAAGTCGTTTTTCTTCAGTAGTGGAATCTGTCCTAACTGACTTCCAACTGTGTGTATGCCTTTTTGAATGTACGTAGTGATCAAGGTGTACTAATAATATCATGGGATGATGTTGCAGTTGACTGTGCCAGCCAAATGTGGGATCTAATCTTGTAAGATTGATGGTATCTTCTTTGCATTAGCCATATCATCATGATGCTTACTTCACTGCTCAATCGCAAGGTTGACATGGCCAGAATGACGTCCAATTGAAGGGGAATCTTGCAGTCCCCTAGTAGACGACACATGTACACCTTCAAATAACGGTTTATCATCCATCAACTTCTTGAGGACTTCCTCGACATACTTCTCTAATGCACTAGGTTCTCCCGACATTCTCACCTTTAAACAGACAGATCGGGGTACACGAACGAACAGGAGGGGTAAACAACAAATGGAAAGGTCTAGCTTCAGATAACACAAATCAATGCACAATCAATTCTCTTCTTGGCTCAGATAATCACGGGTAGGAAAAAGTAGTCCTGACGCAACGACCAATGGGTTAAATAAGCGGGGCAACATAACGGATTCTTCCAACTACCAAAAATGCTTCCATTAATGTGAATCTGTTTGTTATGGTGCAGTCTTAACATCCCAAAAGAGGTCCATCCACCCATAAATGTGTTTTATAGCCATTATGGAGCGTCGTTCTAATGGTCGGGGCACCTCCAATGGTCATATAGCTTTACCAGGGCGAAGTCCCATTCTACACGATCATGTTGTTTTGACGAGGTTCAACTCTTGTGAACCTGCCTCCTGCAAGGTTCCAATCTGTGAAGTCTTCCATTTGTTATCTGTAGCTTCTTGCAGTTTTTCTAACTTGGATTTCTTCTTATTGATATTCCTTCCCTTCTTCCCTATGATCTGAGTCTCTCTAACAGTTTATGGAATCCTATTTCCATTCTTATTCTTATCTTCTCCTAGCGTGGTGACTTCACACTGTTGATGTGCCCTTAAAGGGTATGAAGTTAATATCCCTTCTCTTAATATTTCTTGGGTGGATATACTTCTTTCTTGAATATATAGGTCCTCCAAACCTTCTTTCATTCTTTCAACCTTGACAGCTAATTCTCTTGCCTTTTGTTGCTTCAACTTATCCTCTCGTTCTTCTATTAGTCGATCTATTTTTATGGATATGAAATCCCTTAGTTCTTGCTTTTTCTTTTCTGTAGCTTCTTCCTATGCCTTCCTTCTGATATGATCCTTCTCAATCCAAGTCTTACCTAGCAAAAGTGGGAAAGGGGCATTGTTCTCAACAAACTTAGTGACTTCAAATTCATCTTCAGTCGATGTTCCATGAACAATAATAGGTACATTAGTAACTCTTCCACATAGGGTTATCATCTTTCCTTTAAATAAGCCTATCCTTCCCAATGAAGGTACCACAATAGGCTTTCCCAAAATTTCCCAAGTTTCTTTTGCGATACCATTCACTTTTGTTTCTTCATCCAATATACAGTCTATGTCAAAGTCTTCTATTCTTGTATTTATGTGTTGTTTTACTTTCAGGATCTCTGGTAAACTGACATCTTTATGAACATCCATCATTTATTTTAAATGTACTAATGTAGTCTGAGCTTTCACTGGTTCTTTTTCTTTATGACTTTGTAACATGCTCTTATTCTCTTGACTTCCTCCATAGTTTTCTTGTCTCATGTTCATCCTTTCAACTTTAGCAATCATCCTTGGACAATCCTCAACCTCATGACCAACAATCTTACAACAAAGACAAATAGAACCTGCATCAGGGAATTCCTTAGCAAGATGTCCCAGTATTCTGAAATCATAACACAAATTTAATCCTCTTTTTCTCTTGTATGTTCCCCAACTTCTTTTGTACTGTGCACTAGGATCACAGTGTTGGACCTACAATCTACAAAAATTATTTCTAGTTTCTTGCATCCACTTATTAGTCAAAATTATTTCTATGCATAGGAATAACATATCTTTCTTCATTTATATTAAATTTATTCAGATACTCTCTTTCTTGAAACTGTGCCCTAACACTCGGACTAGGACATAATCTATTAAACATACTTAAATTCATGCTTTCGAAACAAAAATTTTCACTTATCTTTCTCTTGTCAAAGCACAAAGCTTACCTCTTTTTGGATCTTACCTCTTTTATTCAGATCGGATTTATTTATTACCACAAAGCTTCACAAGTCAAGTAGATTACTGCGCACTACAACAACATATCTACGGACAAAGCTTCTGTTTTCTTTACTTCAGTTCCCAGCAATCACAGTTTCAGGTTCTAGCAACAGAACCATTTTTTGGGACAGGGGCAAACCCAAGGTTCAACGTTCAACAACACACCAACAAAACCCTAACTACCATCCCTTTCGGATGTTCGACAACACAGGTATTCCAACAGAGGATGAACACCTTCAGTAACCACTCACATAACCAGATCAAAGATCAACACACCGATGTTTTCACGTGGTAAAACCCCTACGGGGAAACATCCACGGCCCCAGCCAACGCAGCTACTTGGAGCAGTTTATTAATGCAAAGAAAAAGATTACAGAGATATTTTACAAGAGGGTTTCTCACAATCGATCATCGGCAAATGACCCTCCATGCTCTTTAAATAGATATCATGGACCAATCGGGTGTTAAGCCACAGATCAATGGCCGTTAAGATCGAGGAGAGTATGAACCGTCGGATCACTCTATGTCGGGAACATATCGTGACCGTCGGAGTTCCTAACTACAAATGCATACTAATGCATACTAAAGAAACACACTTTTACCTAACAACAT
>JASDQU010101019.1:513733-536740 GCA_032191745.1 Picea mariana
GTATCTCTGTGTTTATGGTTTCATCTCTGATATATTTCTGTTATATTACTGGATATACGTGATATCTCTGTGCATTTCTTTATTATATCTCCGCTCTCATTTCGTGCCGAAAATAATCCGGATCAAGATGAAACCTTGATAGTTATTGTAAACTATTGATTTGGAATCATGCACCCAATGGGTATGTCAAGAAAAAAAAAAGAGGAGCCTGGATAACAAAACAACCATGTGGATACAAATCCACAAACTGCACAGATAATTATTGTGCTAAGATTATGAAAATTTTCCTAGAAATTTTTATGCAATGTTTTTGCATGAGACTATGATTAACGTGCTTGTTGTCCAAGAATTATTGAAAGAAGGTGACCAAGATTAAGGGTCTGAAAAAAAACCTGACCGAGAAAGAAGGATTGATATTTCTGAAACAACTAAATGAGAAAGGCACAAAAGGTGTTTTTGAGAAAGAACACCGAGGACGATGTTCCTTTAAGGGGGAGGGAATTGTACCACCCTATTTTCCCTAGCTTGTAATTAACCATAAAATAGGATTTCCATGTTGAGGCATGTGGACAATATAAATGTATTAGTGTTTGAGTTGCCAATAATTGACTATGTGGGTGAAGCCTTGAAAGTACTGGCCATGATATCACTAGGGAAAGAATGTGAAAACTATACAAGAGGATTCATTATATTAAATAACCCCAAATTTCCCTTGATGAGGATGACAACCTCCTTTGGATCCCAAGGAGAGAAATGAGTTAATGAAGAAAGGACTAGTGGTTGAATTATCAACCACCCCCATAAATCGGAGCATGGTATATATGCAGAACGTCAGCCCAAAGTACCGCAAGGTCTGGTAGACCAAGTAGACCCGAGCTTCCTTCTGACAGAAGGAAGGTAAGATACATACACACAGGAATGGGAAGAGAGGAGTAGCAAGAGGGAGAGACCAGAAGAGAGTGCAAGCTTGTAAGGGAGATGTGCGGAGCTCTTCAGCGGATGATGATCAGAGGGCCACAAGATTGAATCTCGACGAGCATATGATAAGACTCACCGAGGCCATAACAAAGAGGGAAACCTATGAAAGTCCACAAAGAATAGAACCTGAGCAGAAGATGAAACAAAGAATCCTTGAGAACTGTGAGAGATCCCTGGTGATATAATGGCTTGGCACGGGGGTGGCCAGAGTGATATCATGGCTTGGCACGCATGTCAACCTTCCTAATCATTTTGAGTCCTTTGGAGGACGAAGTCTGTTAAGCTCAGGAGAGGTAGTGTAGATATGCACGGGATCCATGGGAGGCAAGCAAAGACCGAGATCCACTTAAGTCCTAGACTTGATGAATGAGCACAAAGGGTGCACCGAAGACTCTTCTAAGAGTCAAGTCCAAGAGAAAGAGCGCAAAGCTCTTAAGTCCTTCATAACTGATGAAGCTCAGGAAGGATAACGAGATTTAAGTATTGAAAGGGAATATTCTTTCGTTTGGAAGATGAACGGACGAGATCCTTTCAGGAGGATATGAGGTATGTCAAGACCATTATATTTGAAGAAAGAGCGTAGGCATTAACGCCTCGAATCCTTCAGTCTTCACAAGTTTTATGGACGTTGGTAGCCATTAGGAAGGGGACGGATCCTCTGAAATTTGAAACCCGAAGTCATGAAATAATGTGGATTGTTGATCTAAGGATCTATAGGGATCCACCTTGACTGTTGGATCTGCTAGTTCGAGAGTTCGCGCATCAGGAAGATTACGGGTTGGTGCAACCAAAACCCCCAAAACCTGGAGTTGCGAAGCACCGTGGATCATAGATCTAAGGACCCTTCAAGACCCCTCTTGACCGTTCGATCGAGGAAATGTGGGTATCTTATCGAGAGCACGTAGGGATGCACATATCGAACAATGGTGTTGTCAGGTGTGGTGCAACAGTGGAACCCCGGGAGGAGATTATGAACCGTCCATCGCGGCCAGACACATGGTGGGAGATCAACGTTTCATTGAATCATAGATAAAGAAGTTCAACGAACATACTATTCAAACTCGCGATATGTGAAATCACGATTTGATCATGGTCTTCCATTAAGGAGGACACGTGGTGAGATCTCACCATTTCGCTGACTCGTAGAGAAAGAAGGTCAAAGAACATACTGTTTGAACTTGCGATATGTGAAATCATGATTTGACCGTGGTTGTCCATTAAGGAGGACACGTGGTGAGATCTCAGCATTTTGCTGACTCACAGATCAAGAAGGTCAAAGAACATAATTTTTAACTGGCGATATGTAAAATCGTGATTTGATCGTGGTCATCCATTAAGGAGGACATGTGGCAAGATCTCAGGATTTCGCTGACTCGCAAAGAAACAAGGTCAAAGAGAATAACTATTCGAACTCATGATATGTGAAATCATGATTTGATCATGGTCATCCATTAAGGAGGACACATTGTAAGATCTCAGCATTTCGCTGCTCGCAGGGTAGAAAAGTCAAAGAGGGAAGTTGTGAGAACTCGCGATATGTGAAGTTTCGACGCGCCTTGGAGTTAGGCTCCAGGTCGTAGTAAATGGTCACATGGACGAAGGCCAAAGAAGGGAGCTAACGGTTGTTAAGTCCTTTTAGAACTCAAGAGTTGGAGGAGTTGGGGTGCCTTGCATCGAAAGTTTCGAAGTCGCGAAACGCAACGCACCGTTTAGGTTTAAGCCTATGGTCGCGGGTAGTGGTCACGTGGAGGAGGATAAGGGAAGAACTAGCACGTGCTAGGAGCCTGTCGGATTTCAGAGATTGGGAAAGTTAGGGTAACTCACATTTAGAATACCAGATATATGAAGTCCCGAAACGCCTTTTGGGTAGGCAGGTGATCACAACCCATGGCCACGTGAGAGAAACTTGCACTTGGAACTTAATCGCATAGACCGAGTCAGAAAAGGAGCTAACGCCTGACACTACGAGTTTTCATAGTAGGGCGAAGGAGAAGGTCGCGTATGCCCTTAAACCTGCACTAAGAAATTGAAAGGTTTTGCGTTTAACTATAGGATGAGACCATCTAGTATTAGAGAATTGTTTGGCTACAGAATTTGAGATTCTGTCCCTGGAGAAAAGCAAAAAACTTTATTCGTCTTTGCGGGTGTGTTACAGATGGCGCTTTACCTGAGTTACTTTGTTTTCTCTGTAACAAAGACACCCTGCGTGGGTTGGGGGAACACATTGCGTTTTACCCGAGTTCCTCTTCCTTTTTGGTAAACAAAGATGCCCCGTGTCTCCCTTCTTCCTCTTGGGAAAAATTATCTCTGTGTTTTATTCTTAATTGTCTCTGTGTTTTATCCTTAAATGTCTCTATGTTTTATCCTTAATTAGTCATATAACGTTCACTATGGTTCAACGATTTTAGTTGTTGATAGATGGCTTCGATGTTAATAGTTCCAGTTTATTTATGGCATAACAGTTGGCATAATTATTTTTTTAGTATATATCCTGTATCCAACACAATAGATTAATTGTTTTTCCTTTGCATTAGAATAAAAGTTCACTTGAATTAATGTGATGCTTTTATTTTTATTAATGTCACTACCACAATATCACTATTAATCTGGTGCATATATTTAGGTTGTGTTATCCGAGCATAATTATTTATTGTATCCACCAGACTGATAATGCCATTGACACTGCCATGATCTCAATATTAAATTCTTGCACAGAGTTTAGAAATGTTGTCGAGGTGTTAGTAATGATGTATAAACCAGGTTGATCATTGATTAGTATGAGTATGGTATCAGTGGATCATATTAATGGGAGCAAAAACAAATTGTTACTGTCATTCTAGAGCTTTAGTATTAATTAATTGAATGTTGGGATATATCAATTTTAATAAAGGATGTTTATTTTATGATAGGTGTGATCTTTATGATATTTTCATTGATGATTGATTTTAACTTATTTATCTAAATATTAAACCCTCGAATGGAAGGTATATGTTGCTTGATAAACCGTCACCCTTTTCACCCTCTTAAATTTTTTTCCCACCTCTAATGTTTTCTGACATTCTTCCCCACGGATATATATTGATGAAAATATTATAAAATTAGGTGGTGTATAATAAAATATCTATTATATTTTTCTATTATAACATATGAAAAAAAACACGTTTTTTGTTTGTCAAGAAGACCTTATACCCTTTTTGAACTATTGTTGTTATATAAAACTTGTCGCAACATCCGTAAAATGCAACATATTTATAGATTGGATAACATCATAATTCTGACGATAGTTGACCAAGTCAATGTTGACTTTGTCAAATAGCGTGTGATCATTAGGGGGAAAACCTAGTGTCCACATCATCGTAAGTGCGATGCACATAACATCGCAATTTCGATGATAGTTTGATAAAGTCAATTTTGACTTTGTCAAATAGTGGGTGACCGTTAGGGGGGGAAACCTAGTGTCCACACCGTCGCAAGTGTGATGCACATTTGATCTCATCACAAGTGTGACGTCTTTTGAACTTCATTGCTATTACGATGATTTGAAAAGTACATTGCAAGTGTGACAATATTGGGTGTATGGAGAAAAAAAAAATCCTCTATTTTTCGACAATATGGCCAATTTTGTCGATAACGTCACAATTAGATCGTCACAATTTTTCCAATATGTAGTAGTGAGGTAATATTTTATATTTTGTGTATCTAATACACCTCATAATCTATGGTAAAATCTATACATGTCCTGAATTAGACTGAACAACCAAACCAATTTTTACCTCATGGGTCAAACTAAAAAACGTAATCAATTTTCACCCTATAGCTAAGATCACACATACCAACCAATTTTCACATCATGGCTCTAGATCTAACTAGATAATCTAGTAAAACATTTTTTTGTGAAGTCGATATGCAATGCTCTCCATATTAAACTCAATACAGACATTCCATTTATCATAATTTTTATGAATGTATCCCCTTCTTCCCCAAAAATTAGATTTATTATATTCTATATAAAAGATCATCTCCAAGCCTAAGACATGATTCTTAAAAGAGTATCTACATGTTTTATATTAATAATTGAAGCATTTAGTCATATCTTAGAACTTTGGTTAATAATCACCAATCACATCTAAGTAGGATTTAGATTATTTTTGTATATAATACAAGAGATTTTGTCTCAAAAATAGTTTTGATATTGATTTTTTTAGATATTAAGTTAACAATACATTTTTTTTTTGTTTTTTTTTATAATTTTAATACTTTCACAAGAGCATCATGATTTAACTATAAATTATTTTTTCAATGAATTAAAAAAAAACTAAAATAAAGCAAGGAACAAAAAATTAGATTTATCTAAATATTTTAAATATATCTAATATGCTTTTTTATTTTTCTTTTAAATTGTATTTATTATTTTTTTAAATACCTAAATTAATATAATTTTCTCATTTATTTATTTTTAAATTTCATACATCTCCCATCGTTCATATTCATATCCCATCGTTCATATCCAACAAAAATACATTTTAATTATCTTAAAAACATGTATTTTTTTTCATATCCAACCAGAATACATTGTAATTATCTTAGAAACATGTCTTCTTTTTAATAAGTAAGCGAATAAACTTATTCACTACAACATCGTAAGTAAGATAATTACAATTTGGACAGCTCCAATCATCTCCCAAATACGAACTATTATATCATCTCATGGACACTACTACTAACCCCAGCCTTTAATATTCATGCTACAAACACCCCTCATAATTGGAAGAAAGGTGCACTCCAACCATTCGATTTTAAGAGTCAGCTAACGCAATCTAATGGGTAAAAGGAAAGAGAATAAGACAGTATGATGGCGCCTAACTTTCGTAAGTGCCTTTGAGGGGATCACTACTAGACGTGAACTTATGTTTAACTATACTATGAATTTTAAATTTTAATTTTTAAATTATCATAATAATTATATAATTTAATTATTATTTTGAATTATATAATATTATTTAATTTAAAATATGAAATAATAGATAAATATAACATGAGATAAATATAATATGACATGAACAATATATATAATGAAAATAGGTTTTTGACCACTTTCTACGTCGGGTTACATTAAAAAAATAGTCAATTCATAATTCATTTAAATTTTATTATACATTGATTTATACAAACAAAATTAAAAATATAGTTGATTCATAATTCATCTAAATTTTATTATATCATTGATTTATACAAACAAAATTAAAAACATAGTGGATTCATAATCCATTTAAATTTTATTATATCATTGATTTATACAAACAAAATTAAAGAACTTTTATTGAAAAAATTAAAGAACTTTTAGTGAAACTTTGTCCTTTTAGTGAAACTTCATATCACTGGCAGTTATTTATTAAATTTAAATTTTATTATATCATTGATTTATACAAACAAAATTAAAAAACTTTTAATGAAACTTTGCCTTTTTTAAGTGAAACTTTGCCTTATACCAATTTCCAGTTAACCTATCACTGGCAGTTATTTATTAATTATGGATCATTTGTTTATTTTTTCGGCCTCTCAAATCGAGTTTACTAGATATTCAGATTGTTAATTTAGGTCTAATAATAAATATGGTAGACAACTATCTAAATTCTCACTAACTTCATTGATAGTTAATTTAAAATTTGTTTGCAATGATTCAGTTAAGTATTCTGCCTACTGTCCTTTTAATTTTGTTAGTTTATAGGTTTTTTTTATTATTTTTAGTCTATAATTTTATTTTATTTTATTAGTCGATAGATATGTAGAACAATAGTTAAAAACTCATAAATTATTTAATACATATAATTAATTTTTGTTAGTCTATAGATATGTAGAGATATGTACAGCAATAGTTAAAAACTCATAAATTATTTAATACATATAATTAATTGTAGTGAATATGTATCAACTAGATTCCCTGTACACAGCATGAATACATGATCTTAATTTAACCTCATCCTAAACCTTACTGGATAGACATAAAACTTTAATTGGCTTGAAGAAAAAATCATAAATTATTTAATACATATAATTAATTGTAGTGAATATGTATTAAGTGGATTACTGTGCACAACATCAAATATATGATCTTAATTTAACCTCATCCTAAACCTCACTGAATAAAAAAATCTTAGAATAATCAAATCCTATATTAATATACAGAAATAAGAACGAAAATATAGTGTTGGACACCACTTCAGAAAATAAAAGAAACAAATAATATATGTAAAACTTATGATATTTATGAAATTTTAGTTTAATTGGAACACGGGAATTTTATTGACTACCAAAACTGTAATATGATCTTTAAATAAAAGACATTGCACTACTTAACAAATTATAATTTGCTAAGCTCCAAATCTATCCTTCGAAGAGTATATAAAATATATTTTGATTATAAAGTTTAATCATATCCATACTTTAATGATTTATGTGTTGTAAAAATAATAATTCAAATTGTTTCAAAAATATTTTGATTGAAGCATTTAATTTTATCCATACTTCAATTAAAAAAATTAATCCCATCCATAGATTACCAGAATTTTATTGACTAACAGAACAGTCACATGATCATTAAACAAAAGACGTTGTATTGTATGATCAAACAAACGCAATATAATCATTTATGTGAGATTGTTACATCATAGTTAAGGGAAGAATTGAAAGATTATGCTCGCTTCTTATGCAATTGCTCAAAAACAGAATCAAAGACTCTACGCCAGAGAGGAAGTCAGAACGCCTTTTTTTTGAAAAAAAAAAACTAAACTTATTTTCCCCTCTCTTTGAAGAATGTCATCGGAGAAGGCTTTGAAGAATGTCATCGGAAAAGGCTATTGATTGTTTTCCCTTCTATTTGAAGAATGTCACCGGAAAAGGCTAGCAAGATGGATAACGACGATCTATATTGTGTTATAGATTTCGAAAGGTGAAACCCTCTCTCCGTCGGTTGCTTTTAGCAGCAATCACATTCCCGTTAATCTTGTGCTTCTTCCACACTTCAACGCTTCAATGTAGTGCGTGTCAAATACATGAGAGCCGTTGACACTAACAAACTACTTGTTCTCGCCATATACAGTATTTCGTATCAATCTTTTGATCCCGTTGTAACCAAATCATCGCAGACATGATCGGCTCGGAGCTGCAGGGGGTCCTTCATAGAATCCGCAAATAAAATGATGCTCACGCCTCTGCTTCCCATCCGACTTGCCATTCATAGAATCCGCAAATAAAATGACGCTCACGCCCACCCTGAAGTTGTTCCACATTCCTTGTTAGTCACTGTTTAAACATTTATAATGGGCCATATGGCTTGGCTGCCCAACAATGGACACATGGCGGGCCTACAACGGGATACTTGGTAGGCCGACAGTGGGACCACATGGCGGCCCTACAACATGACCACACTTGACGGACGTTAACCTAGCGGTCCAACAGGGGGCACTTGGCGGGCCGACAGAGAGACACGTGGCGGGTAACCTTTGGACCGACACAGGTTTGACACCTAGCAGGACGACACAGGAAGGGTGTGACACCTGGAAGGTCGACACATGGCAGCTTTGACACCTGGCAGGAAGACAAATGGCGGTTATGACACCTGGCTGGCTGACAAGGGGACAGATGGCGTCCTTGACACTTGGCTGGCCGACAGGGGACACATGGCGCCCATGACACTTGGCGGGGTGACACATGGTGGCCTTGACACCTGGCGGGCTGACACATGGTAGTCGTGACACCTGGCGACCGACATATGGCAGCCATGACACCTGGTGGGCCGACACATGGCAACCGTGACACCTGGCGGTCCGACAGGGAAACACATGACATCCGTGACACCTGGCGGGTCGACACGTGGGGACACGTGGTGGACTTGAGCCCTGGTGGACGACAAGGGACACATGGCAGGCCAGCAAGCGGACACATGAAGGGTTTGACACTTGGCTGCCAAAGGATACTTGGCAGGCGTGACACTTGTCCGGCCGACAATGTGACACTTGTGGAGTGAAGGAACTTGGCGGGCTTTTACTGTGTCAGTTGGCTGTCCCTGAACGTGCCACTTGGCATGGCCCACATGGCGAGCCCAGATGGCCACTTGGCAGGCTGCCTATGGGTCACTTGGCAAGCCTCATCGGAACACTTGGCAGAACCCAAAGCAGCCAGTTGGCGGCCTCTCATGCAGCCACTTGGCGAGCTCAATCTCTTCACTTAGATCATGAGCGGCCAAGCTTCTGTCAGGCGAATACGGGCACAAGTCGCACAACACAGGAAGGATTCTGGCCAGGCTCATGGAATTCGAAGTCGACTTGCGAAGAGCCGAATCGACTTTAAACGCGAGGGAAGCCATCTCTGAAGGCGAGATCAGCGAGTGGAGTTTATGCATGGGGAGAAGGGGATTGTCGCGCCCTCTCAAATTAGTATCTAATAACATTGATTATAACTTTAAGTAAATTAGTTTTATGGATGTTCGATCTGGAAATATCTTTCTTGGATTTTTTATTATTAATTTTTAATGTTTTTACTAAATTAATTAAATATTTAATAATATTGATTATTGATTGTAAATATAATCATTAAAAACTAAATATTATCTTTAATTAAAATTAAAATTTATATTAAAAATTAATTATAAAATATTATAATTAAAAACTAAAAATTAAATAATTATAATTTTAAGTTAATAATATAATTAAGATAATTATAATAAGATTTGGTCTAAAAAGTAACTAATAATTCGATATATATTAAGATTTCGTCTAAAAAGTAATTGATTGCATATAGGTTTGTTGAGCGTAATGATTAAAAATAATTCGATATATATTAAGATTTGGTCTAAAAAGTAATTGCTTAATGATTGAAAATAATATTTATTTTAAATATCACTAGTCCATCAAAATATTACGATGAGCCAAATAATATTTTTAGTACACCCCTTTTATTGCACTTAATATTTTAAATTACTCACTCATTAAGATTTAGCTAAAGATAATTTACTTGTTATATATGTGGTATGACATTGTGGATTGGAAAATATATTGTATCTAAATTTTACAGTGTTAATAAAATATAGTTTAAAAAAAAAGTTTGTATTTTTTAATATATTAAGATTTGGGCGTTGCAACGAGGGATGGTTAGGAAGATTTTGACAACTATATAGATCTTCGTCACTTAAAATATCTAGGAACTCTTCCATTGCAACATTTTGCTCTTTTTGTTGCTTCTTGTGTTTGGGTTCTCGTAAATCTTCTTCTTAGGCTAGAGGCTCAAAAATCCCCATGGCTTTATTAACAATTTATCTTTGTCTTTGTGGATCAGGGTACATACGTTTGTCTTTCCTCCTAGGTTTTTGATAGGGGTTTTCTGTAGGAATGCATCTTCCCCCTTCTTTGCTCCAATCCTAGTAACCACATGTAAATTCTCAGAGTTTCATGCTTGATGCTTTTGTATGCTTTGTAGAAAGTTAACATTATTTTTGTACATGATTCCTCTCTAGCATTATTGGGAAATCCTCCAAAGAATGGTCTCTTACACCACACTTAGTGCAAAATTTCAGATCAGTTCTATCCTTTAGAGGATGATATGGACTTAAATGATCTTCCTTGTAGAAAACAAAGATATACTTCCCGACATATCCTCCTTGACCACCATTTTGAACCCTCGACCTCCATAGCAACCTCTTCTGCAATAACCTCCATCACCTCTTCCTTGATAGCCTCCTCCATGTGGGGCCTAATTTGGATCTGCATTTTGGGCATGGTATATAGTCTTGTAGTTCAGTTTGTTCCTACCATTGTGTTGGCATTCAGATTTACTATGCATGGGTTATTCACTAATGGTGCACCATTGATGTCTAACATTCTTCATATTCTGTGGGAAATCTTATGTCCGTCATGCATTCACAAATGTCACAAAAATATTAAGTGCGTATTATTCTGACATCCTTCTATCCGTCGATCGAATCTCTATATTTTCACTTGTCTTTTGTATGACCCTCATTCATATAGATTGTGCACCATAGGTCTGATCTTCTTATTGCAAGGTCTCGAATTGATCTTTGCATCATTTCTAGTTTTTTCTCCAACCATTTATCAGTCAACAAAGTAACCCAGTTGTCATTAGACTCGATTTGTTGCGCTTTCTTTAGTGCATCTTCGAAAATTTGATCTTGTGCATCCTGAATGGTGCTCTAATTATTTGGAGCAATACAATGAACCATTACACAAGAAATTGATTCCCAATTTTGTAGGTGATTTGGCTAAGCAAATCCTCAAATATTGCATCATAATCTATGACTGATTCACCTGGAATTTGTTTGATCTCCTTGAGTTTTTGTAATGAAAAATGATTGACATCTTGGGTTTTAACGAATTATAAAAGTACTTGCTTAATATCATATTTATTTCTATTATGTCTTTCTATAAAATTAATGAACTAGGCAAAATCTCTTCTTCTTAACACACCCGCAAATTGTGCCATATGCTTTGTCTTGACCACTTGGCGACTAGTGAAGGGGTCGGTTGGCTACTAGTGATGGGGCAACTAGCAGTTGTTGATGAGGACAGATGAAGTTCTATAAGGGATGACGACTAATAGGCATAACTAATATGTGATATTGTGTACAGCCCCTCATGCTGTTGAGGATGCTAATTATTCTTTTTATTTTTCCAGTCCTTGTTATAGTCCCAAATTCCACCATTGTGCATTTTTTATCATGGCCCATCCAAATAAACACTTGCAAATCACTTTTGCCGAGTTTCCTTCTTAAAAAATCCTTTTTTCAAGGTGTACGTGCCATGATATACATGCAACATGTGTACATATGCTAGCTGATACATATACAACCCATGTATATTCAGAAAAGTCGCAAAAAAAAAAAAATGCACTTCTCGGAAGGGTTTACGGGCTATTTTGGGTTGCATAACCATTTTTACCTTGTGTATTCCTTCTCACAACTGAATAACCATCTAATGTCCATATAAAAATGGCCCTAAGGGAGGTCATTTGATATACTTTTGAAGAAGCAAAGAAACTATTACCAAATTTCTCCTTCTTTCTCTCTGAGCTTATGCATCTAGTTCTAAGTATCCATCCTCAACAATCTCATTCTCTCATCCTCTTTATGCAATCCATCAAACCCCTTAGTTTTGCATGTTCATTGCGAGGATTTGCTAGTGATTATGGGATTAATGCACTTGTAGTCTTATTAGAGGAACCCAAGAGAGGTTCGTAGAGCAGTGTCGACATTAAATATTATGGTTGTAACCTTCCTTATATGTTATCAATAAAAGAGAGTTTTCATTTCCCAATTCATCTGTCTATGTTCTTGTGAATAATTTTGAATGTTTATAGCTTATTTCATGAGAATTAGAACATGTTTATTTAATAATGATTGCATATATGTTGTTGTAGATTATTTCCTAAGTTCTTTCAAGTCAGCTTTGGGAGGAGACTTGCAATCTAGGGCCAAATGGAAAACAAAGGTGATCCAAGTGGATATCAGTGGCCACCCACCTATTCCAACTGACTCATTTTGGCAACTTTAGTTTGGCAGTTTTGTTTCTAGTTTTCGAGTCCCAAACTTCCGGGGTTGTTTTTATGCCCTAAAAAACATTTTTAGGGCTCGTCGGAGCTAAATTGTAGATGGTGACATGTGTAGTCCTCAGATAGACCTTTCCAATGAGCTATTGTGCGCCCCAAACGGAGATTGTACGCCAAACTTACACCCCCAGTAAGTTGATACACCAAACTACCCAAAACAAGGTCCACAAAATTGTTGGCTTTTCATCTTCCGGGGTTAGGGTTTTGGATTTTCTTTATGTTAAAAAAACCTTTAGAGCCTCATTGTAAAATCATCTTCTTGTGAATGCGAGTAGTTGACAGATCTCTTCTATGAGATAAGCTGCCACCATTCTAATGAGTCTTTCACTCTATATTTTTACAGTCTTTGTACATTTTTGCTCATTAATAGAAAATTGTGTATTATTGTATCTATGTGGTTATGGTTGCATCTCTGATACATTTTTGTTATATTATTGGATATCCGAGATATCTCTGTATGTTTATTTATTATATCTCCACTCTCATTTCATGCCGAAAATAATCTAGATCAGTGGTATAAGAGCAGGTTTCTCTTGATTGTTTTTCAGTGCATGTCCCTAACGAGGTCCAAGTATATCAAGTCGGGTCTCGAGCTTGTCTCTCTTGAGGAAAATCGCTCTTTCACGCCCAAGAAACCCTCCATGGCAGAATAAAAGCAAAATGATAGAGCAAATGATTCTATTAATCTATTTCTTGAGCAAGCTCTCACGCGACAGAGGGACGAAATGATGGAGAATTTTTCTCACATCCTTCAACGCATGCCGATAACAACAATTGTGTCTTCATCAAGAAGCAACTTTGGAGGCACCTCTCATTTCAAGGTACAAGTTAATTTTGTTCTTCCCATATTTGAAGGACAGATATATGCAGATGCCCTAGAAAAATGGTTAAATCTGCTAGAAGGTTATTTCTTTGTTCATAATTTCTCCAACAGGGAAAAGATCACCTTCGCACTCCTTAAGGCTCTCCCCCATGTCAAACATTTGTGGGAAACTCACTAGGAGTTAAACTCCAGAGAGGAGTCTGGAATATATGGGGTCGAGCCCACTTAGGATTTTTTTGTAGATGCGGTAAAGGAATAGTATTATCCTGTTGGAAATTATGAGGACCAGTACATGAGATGGACCACAATGCAACAAGAGAGGGGCCAAGAAGTTCCAAATTTCACCAATACCTTCCATACCTTGTGCACCAAGATGGGTATCAAAGACTCCAAATGACATTTGGTTTGAAATACCGTGGGGCTCTACACAGATACATCTAAACTGAAATGGATTTTCTAGACATCTCATCACTCGATGCTGCTTATCGATATGATGTTAAAATCGAGCACCAAATTTAAGCACCATAACAAGCACCAAATTTAAGCATTTTTCCTTTTATAGGAGACCTTTTGGTACTCCCGCATTCTATTGACATCATTATACTCAACAATCCCTTTGACCTACTTTTGTGGTCATTAGTCGGACATTAATAAAATCATCTTATCTTGTCTTATCTTATCTTATAGCCCACTTGGAGTGGTGGCTCTCTATGGGTCCACTTCGCTGGCCTTGATTTTGCCACATGGGAAACTCTAAGTCATTTGGTGGGCCTTAATTGTGGCTTGTATATGTGGCCACTTGGAAGCTCTTAATTGTTCCACTTAACAAGCTGACCTAAGTCAATAGACACCATGGAAGACATTCTATGGGGCAACTTGGCAAATATTTTTTAAGCCACTTGGCTTTCCTTACAAGATCACGTGGAAATGGCTTGTCGGCCCAATTATTACACTCCTAGTATGTTGAGGTGTCCTGCAAGACTCGTCATCTTGGTGATTCTTGCTATATTCACATTTGATGTAGGAGCATCACTATCAAATCAAAGAAAAGAGGACGTGTAAGAGAAGTCGACACTTCAACTCATTGAAAGAGCCAAACTGACTCTTAACCAACTTGGTAGCAGTGTGGATATCATTTTGAATCTCTCTTTAATTAATTAGTTGTATGTAAAGTCGGGCCACCATTTTGAATTGGCGGATTATTGTAAATCCTTACACAACTGTAATATATTACAGGTGTAGGATATTATCCCATATGATTCATTAGGTTGCATTAATTAAGCTGAGTAGGTAACCACTGGACTAGAAGGTAATAGAATTTAGATAGGAGGAAGAAGAGAGAGAAAGATATGGGTCCTTAGACAAGTTTTCTAATTATGATGACTGTAAGAGATAGAGGCGTAATCATGTTTTTTCTGGAATGAATAGAACAGAGGAAGTTGATCTAATTGTACAGTTTTGATAATGTTTACAAGTTTACTATTATTATGAATTTTGTGGGTGTATGATGTTCGTGGTGAATGGATGAAATTATGAAGAATTGAATAAGTTTCAATTGTTTATCTTATCTAATTTATGCAAGGACTGCATATTGAATGCAAGGAGTGCGTCTGAGAGAGTCTTGTTCGACTCAAAGCTCAGAAGAGATAGCCTGGAACGTTTGTATGCAAAGTGTGCATATTAAGCGCAAGGAGTGCGTATGCAAAGTCTTTGACTTGGAGAAATAACTCAGGTTTTTCTCATAAGAAAGTGCATAGTTCAGTTGCAAGGAGTGCACAGGACCAGAAATCGACTAAGTGTCGAAGAAATCCTTCAGAAGAAGAATTTGCAAAAGTTGGACAAGATAAAGTCTTAAGATCTATCCAAGAAGACCTGAAGTAAATATGGACCATCAGATAGAGAGGGATGCATGGCGACAGATCGTGAACTTTGGATAATAATACTCTGGGAAGTTGAGAATTGAAATCTCTGAACCCCGAAGGTCTGAAGTAAATTATAACTGTCGATTTGAGGAGGAAAAATGTCAACATATCTTTTATTTCGAGAGATAGCCATTGTGGAGAAAGAAAGAGTTGATATTTGAAACTCCCGAAGCCCGAATCATGGAATAAATCACAGTCGTTGATTTAGAAGGGTTAGTTATGATCTGTAGATTGGGAAAGGACAGATCTGAACCGCCAGGTTTAGAAGCGCCATCAATATCTTGAGATCGAGGATCACGAAGGATTGCGGGCATGGAAAGTACTCATATGTTAAAAATTTGATAGTGGGCCGCAATTGAAACCACAATATTGCAAAAAAGACGCGTGGCGATTGGTAGTGAATTGCGGGGAGAAAAGTGGGTTGATCCCAAACCACTTTCGACTATGCCCGAAATCATGTGTGGACATAGCATGAGGTCACATGCGGGAAGGAGTTAACGGAGGAGGAGCTAGCACCTGAGTCGTGATCATGCAGTAGTGAGAAGAAGAGATCATGAGTGTTACATAACTTGCATTGAGAGACAGAAAAGTCATGTGTTTATTTACAAGTGAGACCATTAAGGTTTCAGAGGAATAATTCAGCTCCGAGAATTGAAGATCATTCACCGGGAGGTTGCGCAGTCCCAAGAAGAAAGGGGGGTTTGCATCAAGTGGTATCAGAGCCTGAAAAAGTTCGAAGTTGTATTCTGTGTATTAGAAATAGTTGAAATAATGCCGCCAAGGATTCGTGTAGATCCACCTATGGAAAACCATGTTGTAGGAAGAGAAAGGAGAGATCTTCATGCAAGGTTGGAAGCGATGGAAGCAATGCAAAGAAGAACACCTATTTTTGAAGACGTCAGTGATGCAGAAAGTGAAATAGAAGTTGAATAAGCTACGAGCGAAGATGTGGCTAAAGAATGCTTATTGAAAGTTGTTCTAAAGTTGGGAGCTAGAGAAAATATGGACATCCCAATGTATGAAGGTAATTTGGATGTTGAAGAGCTATTGGATTGGATAGGGTTCATGGACAAGTATTTCGACTATGAAGATGTCGATGAAGGAAGGAAGGTGAGACATGTTGTTACTAGATTAAAGGGACATGCAACACTATGGTGGGATGAACTGCAGACAGAGAGGATGAGCAAAGGTAAACAAAATATAAAGAATTGGGATAGAATGGTAGCCAAACTGAAGGCTAAATTCATACCTAAGGATTACCGGATAAATCTTTTTAAAAAGTTGCAGAACCTGAGACAGAGGGGTATGATAGTGAAAGAGTATACAGAAGAATTATATAGGCTAAATATTAGGGCTGGACAAAGAGAGGAGGATGATGAAAAAGTTATCAGGTATATAAATGCCTTGACATATGAAATCCGATATGAGATCAACATGATGATTGTAAGGATAGTGGAATATGATTATCAGATTGCACTAAAGGTAGAAGAAAAGTTGGCCAGAAACCAGAGTCAGTGAAACTGAGGCAGAGGCTCAAATAGAGGTAAGGTAATTATCTATGATAAGGCACCGAAACCCAAGGAAGAGAGTGAGAAATCATATGGTCACTTTGAAAGAGGAGGAAGTTCCCAAAGAATACCATTTGGTGGGAGAAACTCTTTTCCTCGAGGAAGAGGAAGAGGTAGAGGAGGTGGAGTTAAATGTTATGCATGTGGAAAGACATGACACATGTATTGGGAATGCCTCGAGAAGAAGAAAGAAGGAGGAGGAGAAGCACACATTTCTGAAGCCCAGAAGAATGTGATAGAAAAGGCAGTAGAAGGAGGACAAAACCTTATGATGAGGAAAGTTCTTCTAAAGCCAGAGAAGGAAATAGAAGGCTCAGTTTAGCAAACAAGGTTGTTCAGGACTACTTGTAAAACAAAGGACAAAGTTTGCAAGATGATTATAGACAGTGGGAGTAATGATAATTTAGTATCTATAGAAATGGTGGAGAAGATGGAGCTAGAGACAACGACACACCCAAGCCTGTAAAAAGTATCATGGTTGCAGAAAGTACATCAAGTAATGGTAAGTCAACAATGTAAGGTTGAATTTAAAATAGAAGGTTATAAAGATGATATTCTATGTGACGTAATTCCTATGGATGTTTTCCATATTTTGTTGGGGAAACCATGGCAGTTCGATAGGAATTTCATTCATGATGGGAGGAAAAATACTTATACTTTGGAAAAAAATGGTAGAACCCACATGTTACTACCAATAGAAGAGAAGAAAGAAAACGAATAAGCTAGCACAAAAATGCTTCTTATGAGTGGGAAGGAACTCTTGAAGGAAATCAAGAAAGAACAAGAAATGCAATTTGTTGTAGTGAGGAAGTCGAGAGTTATCCTTACCAATACTTCTATGGATGATTTACCTGAAGAAATCCAGGAATTGATAGATAATTTTGATGACATAGTAGTGGATGAGTTACCTCACTCATTACTACCCATTAGGAGTATTAGCCATCATATTGACTTGATTCCAAGAGCCAGTTTACCAAATAAAGCAGTGTATAGGTTGACACCTCGAGAGAATGAAGAGGTTAATAAGCAAGTGTAGGAGTTGTTGGATAAAGGTTTAGTCAGGGAAAGTCTAATCCCATGCGCAATGCCAACTGTATTAAGTCCGAAGAAGGATGGAGGATGGAGAATGTGTATAGATTCCAGAGCCATTGACAAGATAACAATCAGGTATAGATTTCCTTTACCCAATATGGATGAGTTGATGGATTGTTTGAGTGGAGCAATCTATTTTTCAAAAATAGACTTGAAGAGTGGATATCATCATATAAGAATGAGAGAGGGATATGAATGGAAGACATCATTCAAGAAAAATGAAGGTTTTACTGAATGACTAGTCATGCCATTTGGATTGACAAATGCTCCAAGCACATTTATGAGGTTGATGAATGAAGTATTGAAAGACTTCATAGGTAAATTTGTCATTGTATATTTGGATGATGTATTATTTTTCATAAAAATAGAGGAAACATATTTAAAGCACTTGACATTAATGATGAGGAGATTGCAGCAAGAAAAGTTGTTAATAAACTTGAAGAAAAGTTCTTTTATGAAGACATAACTCATATATTTGGGTTTTTTGATCTTTTCAAATGAATTGAAGATGGATCTAGAGAAGGTGAGAGAAATCAAGTAATGGCCTTCACCAAGGAGCATATTTGAGGTGAGAAGTTTCCACGGGTTAGCAAGTTTTTATAGAAAGCTTATCAGAAATTTTAGTGGTATATGTGCACCCATGATGGATATTGTTAAGAAGAAACACATGTATTTTAATTGGACAGAGGAGGCTGAGAAAATCTTCAAGGTGTTGAAAAAGAAGATAACAGAACAACCAATTTTGGTTTTACCCGATTTTGGAAAAACATTTCAGTTGAGGTGTGATGCAAGTGGAATAGCCATTGGAGCAGTTTTGAGTCAAGATAATAGGTCAATTGATTATTTTAGTGAAAAATTGAATGACACTAAGGAGAAATATTCTACATATGACAAGGAGTTTTATGCAATGATTCAAGCTTTGAAGAAATGGAGACATTATTTAATTCCAAAAGAGTTTGTCGTGTATAGTGATAATCAAGCTTTGCAATTTATTACTAAGAAAAAGAAGTTGAATCAGAGGCATGCTAAGTGGGTCGAATTCATGTAGAATTTTACTTTTGTCATTAAACATATTTCGGAAAGTGGTAATAAAGTTGCATATGCTTTGAGAAGGATGATTTTGGTTGTACAGGAATTCCAAGTGAAGACCTTAGGGTTTGAGCACCTTAAGGAAATGTATCAGGAAGATCCATATTTTAAGGAGGCTTATAAAGCATATGGAAATCCTTTGTTGAGGGATAAAAACTCATGGGAAGAATATTTGATCTAGGATGGGTTGTTGTTTAAAGGAAACCAATTGTGCATACCAAGATGCTCAATGAGAAATAATTTGTTGACAGAAAAACATAGTGGAGGCCTAGCCGAACATTTTGGTCATGACAAAACATTTGCACAGCTGAATAGTTTGTATTATTGTCCAAGTATGAGGGGAGATGTGAAGAATTTTTAGATCGATGTAAGATTTGTAAACATACAAAAGGGAAGAGACAAAACATTGGTTTGTATTAGTTATTTCCTATTCCAGAAAGGCCTTGGGATGCAATTAGTGTGGATTTTTTATTGGGATTACCTAGAACCCAGAAAAGAAGTGATTACATATTCATTGTGGTCGATAGATTCTCTAAGATGGCACATTTCATACCATTCCAGAAGACAAATGATGCTACAAACATAGCCAATGTGTTTTTTAGATAAATTGTGAGATTACATGGATTGCCCAGAACTATAGTTTCAGATAGGGAAACTAAGTTTGTAGGACACTTTTGGAGGACTCTATGGAAGAGGTTGGGAACTAATTTATCTTTTAGTTCATCATATCACCCTCAGACAGACGGACATACTGAAGTGGTGAACATGAGTCTGGGAAATTTGTTAATGATTTTAGTCATTGAACAAGGTCGTCAGTGGGATCAGATTCTGGCACAGGTAGAATTTGCATTTAACAATTCAGTTACTAGAAGCATTGAAAAAATTCCATTTGAGATAGTATATGGAAGACAACCAAGAGGGATTGAAGAATTGAGAGAGTTGAAACAAGATGAATTCAGGAGCACTGGAGAAGAATATTTTTCTACATAAATGCAAAGACTTCATGGTCAAGTTAGGAGGCAGATACAGGATAGTAATCATAAGTATAAGGATAGAGTTGATCAGAAAAGAAGGGAAGTTCAATTTGAAGTGGGAGGTGAAGTTTTAGCTCATTTGAGAAAGGAGAGGTTTCCTAGAGGAACATATAATAAGTTGAAGATGAAGAAGATAGGACCATGCAAGATCTTTATAAAATTCGTAGAAAATGCTTATGAGATTGAGTTGTCGGACAATGTTGGGATATCACCGATATTCAACGTTGCATATTTGTATCCTTATAACAGAGATGATGCAGAATAATTAGATGATCAGGAAGAGATTCAATGGGAAGAACAGATGCCCACAGTATAAAACCTCAAATGGAGAAAATATTAGAACAAAGAGTTGGAAGGAAAACCAGAAGAAAGATGCATCCTGAATATTTGGTAAAGTGGAAGGATCACCCTGTGGAAGATTCAAGTTGGGTAACTGAACTTGATATTTTGAAGCATGTCAAAACAGTGCGAGATCTCATAGACATGAGTCAATGAATATTTTATCCATAGGAGTATGATGCAGGAGCATCGCTATAAAATCAAAGAAAAGTGGACGTGGAAGTGAAGTTGACACTTCAACGCATTGAAAGAGCCAAACCAAATCTTAACTAGCTTGGTAGTGGTGTGGAGATATTTTTGAATCTCTCATTAATTAATTAGTTGTATCTAAGGTCGGGCCACCATTTTGAATTGATGTATTATTGTAAATCTGTTAGAAAAATAGGACCATGGAGCAATAAAATAAAACAAATGTGGAAACAAAACACAGAAGATACATAATACAATAAAGACACAGATTTACGTGGTTCACCCAGTGTGAGCTACGTCCACCAGAGAATTGCCAAGTCCTTCCTTTATTATTATTCAACATATGAAGGGATACAACCTACAACAAACCCGCTATAACTTCCTCTTCTTTCTCTCACGGTCTCCTATCTTAGAATACAATATTCGCCATCAACCATAGCCACAATACATTTCCCTCATAAAAGAGGGTTGTCTTCTAGGGAAAAAAACCCTAACATAATTTCTACCATTAGATCTACAACCTTATAATGAATGGTCCAGATTTACAATGAAATTACAATATACATTTACAAGGCAATTTTTTCTTTGGGGGCTTCACCCCCGAACCCCCGTTGGGGCCTCGCTTTCCCTCAGACCCCCCAGTCGGGGGGATATCCCCCCCGGACCTCGTAGAGGGGGTACGCCCCCTCTTCACTCCCCCGCATGGAAGAATGTACATACTTCTGGGGTGTAAATACTTCATGGGGTATAAACACGGCTGAAAGCAAAAGACCTCTGAATCAGGAAGATAATTAGGCTCCACAACCAACAATCTCCCACTTGGAGACTGATCTCAACAACTCCACCGCTATTGTATATGCTGGACTCTGAACCTTCTTGGACCTGGAAAATTTCTCATCTTCATCTTCATTCTTGCAGACCAACTGAAACTGAGAAGGAACTTAGTTTCTCCCTGGTTACTCCCTTTGTTAACATGTCTGCAGGATTCTGTCTAGTGTGTATCTTTTCCAACTTCAAATGTCCATCTTCCAAGGTGGATCGTATGAAGTGGTACCTCAACTGTATATGCTTATTCTTCGAATGGAAGGCTAAGTTATTTGCAAGATGAATGGCACTCTCACTGTCACAATACAACCTGTTATTCTCTTACTTCTTTCCCAATTCCTCCATAAACCTTTGTAACCAAATCATCTCTTTACTAGCCTCTGTAGTAGCGACATACTCTGCCTCTGTTGTTGAAAGTGCAACAACCTTTTGCATTTTTGAAATCCAACTTACTGTTGTTCCACCTATAGTAAAAACATACCCTATGGTACTCCTCCTGCTATCTTTATCACCTACCATATCTGAATCAACATATCCCTATAGAAAAGTGTCTGAACCTCCAAAACATAATGCATGATTAGTAGTACCTCTCAAATACCTGAGAATCCACTTTACTGCCTCCGAATGTTCTTTACCTGGATTTTTCATATACCTGCTCACAACTCCCACTGCATGTGCAATATCTGGTCTTGTGCAAACCATTGCATACATCAAGCTGCCAACTGCTAATGAATATGGAATCCTGGACATGTATTCTATCTCCTCCTATGTCTTGGGACACATTTCCTTAGTTAATTTGAAATGGTTGGCCAAAGGTGTACTAACAAGTTTTTCATTCTGCATTCTAAACCTCTCCAACACCTTCTCTGTGTACTCACCCTGAGACAATGTTAGTTTGCAATTTTTCCTATCTCTTGTTATTCTCATACCAAGGATTTTCTTTGCAGCACCCAAATCCTTCATCACAAATGAATTGGCTAATTTATTCTTGAGCACATTTATATCCTACATATTAGACCCTGCAACAAGCATATCATCTACATACAATAGCAAGATAATGAAGCTTCCATTTTCTAGTTTTTTAAAATAAACACAATGATCAGAATGACATCTACTATAACCCCGTTCTGTCATAAACCTGTCAAACTTTAGATACCACAGCCTTGGAGCTTGCTTTAGGCCATATAATCTCTTCTTCAACCTGCATACCAAATTCTCCTTCCCTTTGACCTCATACCCCTGTGGCTGCTTCATATAAATCTCTTCCTCCAAATCCCCACGGAGAAAAGTTGTTTTTACATCTAACTGTTCAAGATGAAAATCTTCTACTACTACAAGACTTAAAATAGTTCTAATTGAAGTAATTTTAACAATAGGAGAAAATATTTCATCAAAATCTATACCTTTCTTTTGTGAAAACCCCTTTACAACAAGTCTAGCCTTGTACCGCTTTTCTCCTCCATCTTCTTCCTTCAACTTGTAAACCCATTTATTCTGCAATGCTCTTTTTCCCACAGGCAACTGAATCAAGT
>JASDQU010101019.1:537260-555957 GCA_032191745.1 Picea mariana
ATCTTTTATTTTGAGAGATAGCCATTGTGGAGAAAGAAAGAGTTGATATTTGAAACTCCCGAAGCCCGCATCATGGAATAAATCACAGTCATTGATTTTCAAGGGTTAGTTATGATCCATAGATTGGGAAAGGACAGATCTGAACCGTCAGGTTCAGAAGCGCCATCGATATCTTGATATCGACAATCACGAAGGATTGCAGGGATGGAAAGTACTTAGATGTTAAAAATTTGATAGTGGGCCACAATTGAAGCCACAATATTGCAAAAAAGACACGTGGCGATTGGTAGTGAATTGTGGGGAGAAAAGTGGGTTGATCCCAAACCACTTTCGACTGCACCCGAAATCATGTATGGACATAGCATGAGGTCACATGTGGGAAGGAATTAGTGGAGGAGGACCCAGCGCTTGAGTCGTGATCATTTAGTAGTGAGAAGAAGAGATCGTGAGTGTTACATAACTTGCATCGAGAGACAGAAAAGGCACGTGTTTATATACAAGGGATACCATTAAGGTTTCAGAGAGATAATTCAGCTTCGAGAATTGAAGATCATTAATTGGGAGGTTGCGCAGTCCCAAGGAGAAAGGGGGGTTTGCATCAAGTGGTATCAGAGCCTGAAAAAGTTCAAAGTTGTATTATGTGTATTAGAAATAGTTGAAATAATGCCGCCAAGGATTCGTGTAGATCCACCTATGGAAAACCATGTTGTGGGAAGAGAAATGAGAGATCTTTGTGCAAGGTTGGAAGCGATGGAAGCAATGCAAAGAAGAACACCTGCTGTTGAAGACGTTGGTGATGTAGAAAGCGAAGAAATAGAAGTTGAATAAGCTACAGGCGAAGATGCGGCTAAAGAACGCTTATTGAAAGTTGTTGTGAAGTTGGGAGCTAGAGCAAAGATGGAAGTCCCAATGTATGAAGGTAATTTGGATGATGAAGAGCTATTGGACTGGATAGGGTCCATGGACAAGTATTTCGACTATGAAGATGTTGATGAAGGAAGGAAGGTGAGACATGCTGTCACCAGATTAAAGGGACATGCAACACTGTGGTGGGATGAACTGCAGGCAGAGAGGAGGAGCAAAGGTAAACAAAAGATAAATAATTTGGATAGAATGGTATCCAAACTGAAGGCTAAATTCATACCTAAGGATTCTAGATAAATCTTATCAGAAAGTTGCAGAACCTGAGACAGAGGGGTATGATAGTGAAAGAGTATACAAAAGAATTATATAGGTTGAATATTAGGACTGGACAAAGAGAGGAGGATGATGAAAAAGTTACCAAGTATATAAATGCCTTGACATATGAAATCTAGGATGAGATCAACATCATGACTGTAAGGATAGTGGAATATGCTTATCAGATTACACTAAAGGCAGAAGAAAAGTTGGCCAGAAACCAGAGTCAGTGAAACAGAAGCAGAGGCTCAAATAGAGGTAAGGGAATTATCTATGATAAGGTACTAAAACCCAAGGAAGAGAGTGAGAAATCATATGGTCACTTTGAAAGAGGAGGAAGTTCCCAAAGAATACCATTTGGTGGGATAAACTCTTTTCCTCAAGGAAGAGGAAGAGGTAGAGGAGGTGGAGTTAAATGTTATGTCCGTGGAAAGACATGAAACATGTATTGGGAATGCCTCGAGAGGAAGAAAGAAGGAGGAGGAGAAGCACACATTTCTAAATCCTAGAAGAATGTGGAAGCAAAGGTAGTAGAAGGAGGACAGAACCTTATGATGAGGAAAGTTCTTCTAAAGCCAAAGAAGGAAATAGAAGGCTCAGTTCAATGAACAAGGTTGTTCAGGACTTCTTGTAAAACAAAGGACAAAGTTTGCAAGATGATTATAGACAGTGGGAGTAATGATAATTTAGTATCTACATAAATGGTGGAGAATATGGAGTTGGAGACAACGACACACCCAAGCCCGTATAAAGTATCGTGGTTGCAGAAAGGACATCAAGTAATGATAAGTCAAAAATGTAAGGTTGAATTTAAAATAGGAGGTTATAAATATGAGATTCTGTGTGATGTAATTCCTATGGATGTTTGCCATATTTTTTTGGGGAGACCATGGAAGTTCGATAGGAATGTCATTCATGATGGGAGGAAAAATACTTATACTCTGGAAAAAAATGGAAGAATCCACATGTTACTGCCAATAGAAGAGAAGAAAGAAAAGGAATAAGCTAGCACAAAAATGCTTTTCATGAGTGGGAAGGAACTCTTAAAGGAAATCAAGAAAGAATAAGAAATGCAATTTGTTGTAGTGAGGAAGCCGAGAGTTATCCTTACCAATAATTCTATGGATTATTTACTTGAAGAAATCCAGGAATTGTTAGATAATTTTGATGACATAGTAGTGGATGAGTTACCTCACTCATTGCCACCCATTAGGAGTATTATCCATCATATTGACTTGATTCCAAGAGCCAGTTTACCAAATAAAGCAGTGTATAGGTTGACACCTCGAGAGAATGAAGAGGTTAATAAGCAGGTGTAGGAGTTGTTGGATAAAGGTTTAGTCAGGGAAAGTCTAATCCCATGTGCAGTGCCAATTGTATTAAGTTCGAAGAAGGATGGAGGATGGAGAATGTGTATAGATTCTAGAGCCATCGATAAGATAACCATTAGGTATAGATTTCCTTTACCCAAGATGGATGATTTGATAGATTGTTTGAGTGGAGCAGGCTATTTTTCAAAAATAGACTTGAAGAGTGGATATCATCATATAAGAATGAGAGAGGGATATGAATGGAAGACATCATTCAAGACAAATGAAGGTTTTACTGAATGGCTAGTCATACCATTTGGATTGAAAAATGATCCAAGCACATTTATGAGGTTGATGAATGAAGTACTGAAAGACTTCATAGGTAAATTTGTCATTGTATATTTGGATGATATATTAGTTTTCAGCAAAACAGAGGAAAAACATTTAAAGCACTTGACATTAATGATGAGGAGATTGCAGTAAGAAAAGTTGTTAATAAACTTGAAGAAAAGTTCTTTTATGAAGACATAACTCATATATTTGGGTTTTGTGATCTTTTCAAATGAATTGAAGATGGATCCAGAGAAGGTGAGAGAAATCAAAGAATGGCCTTCACCAAGGAGCATATTTGAGGTGAGAAGTTTCCATGGCTTAGCAAGTTTTTATAGAAAGTTTATCAGAAATTTTGGTGGTATATGTGCACCCATGATGGATACTATTAAGAAGAAACACAAGTATTTTGATTGGACAGAGGAGGCTGAGAAAATCTTCAAAGTGTTGAAAAAGAAAATAACAGAACAACCAATTTTTGTTTTACCCGATTTTGGAAAAACATTTCAGGTGAGGTGTGATGCAAGTGGAATAGCCAGTGGAGCAGTTTTGAGTCAAGATAATAGGTCAGTTGATTATTTTAGTGAAAAATTGAATGGAACTAAGGAGAAATATTCTACATATGACAAGGAGTTTTATGCAATGATTCAAGCTTTGAAGAAATGGAGACATTATTTAATTCCAAAAGAGTTTGTCGTCTATAGTGATAATCAAGCTTTGCAATTTATTACTAAGAAAGAGAAGTTGAATCAGAGGCATGCTAAGTGGGTAGAATTCATGTAGAATTTTAGTTTTGTCATTAAACATATTTTGGTAAGTGATAATAAATTTGCATATGCTTTGAGCAGGATGAGTTTGGTTGTACAGGAATTCCAAGTGAAGACCTTAGGGTTTGAGCACCTTAAGGAAATGTATCAGGAAGATCCAGATTTTAAGGAGGCTTATGAAGCATATGGAAATACTTTTTTGAGGGATAAAAACTCATGGAAATAATATTTGATCTAGGATGGGTTGTTGTTTAAAGGAAACCAATTGTGCATACCAAGATGCTCAATGAGAAATAATTTATTGAAAGAAAACATAGTGGAGGCCTAGCCGGACATTTTGGTCATGACAAAACATTTGCACACTGAATAGTTTGTACTATTGGCCAGGTATGAGAGGAGATGTGAAGAATTTTTAGATTTATGTAAGATTTGTCAACATACAAAATGGAAGAGACAAAAAACTGGTTTTTTTAGCTATTCCCTATTCCATAAAGGCCTTGGGATGCAATTAGTATGCATTTTTTATTGGGATTACCTAGAACCCAGAAAGGAAGTGATTACATATTCGTTGTGGTCGATGGAATCTCTAAGATGGCACATTTCATACCATGCTAGAAGAAAAATGATGCTACAAACATAGCCAATGTGTTTTTCAGATAAATTGTGAGATTACTTGGATTGCCCCGAAGTATAGTTTCAGATAGGGACACTAAGTTTGTAGGACACTTTTGGAGGACTTTATGGAAGAGGCTGGGAACTAATTTATCTTTTAGTTCAACATATCACCCTCAAACAAACGGACATACTAAAGTGGTGAACAGGAGTCTGGGAAATTTGTTAAGGATTTTAGTCATTGAACAAGGTCATCAGTGGGATCAGATTCTGGCACAGGTAGAATTTTCATTTAACAATTCAGTTAATAGAAGCACTGGAAAAAGTCCATTTGAGATAGTATCTGGAAGACAACCAAGAGGGATTGAAGAATTGAGAGAGTTGAAACAAGATGAATTCAAGAGCACTAGAGAAGAAGATTTTTCTACCGAAATGCAAAGACTTCATGATCAAGTTAGGAGGCAGATACAGGATAGTAATCATAAGTATAAGGACAGAGTTGATCAGAAAATAAGGGAAGTTCAATTTGAAGTGGGAGATGAAGTTTTAGCTCATTTGAGAAAGGAGAGGTTTCCTAGACGAACATATAATAAGTTGAATATGAAGTAGATAGGACCATGCAAGATCTTTATAAAATTCGTAGCAAATGCTTATGAGATTGAGTTGTCGGACAATGTTGGGATATCACCGATATTCAATGTTGCAGATTTGTATCCTTATAATAGAGGTGACGTAGAATAATTAGATGATCAGGAAGAGATTCAATGGGAAGAACAGATGCCCACAGTATAAAAACCTCATATGGAGAAAATATTAGAACAGAGAGTTGGAAGGAAAACCAGAAGAAAGATGCATTCTGAATACTTGGTAAAGTGGAAGAATCACCCTGTGGAAGATTCAAGTTGGGTAACTGAACCTGATATTTTGAAGCATGTCAAAATAGTGCGAGAGCTCATAGACATGAGTCAATGAATATTTTATCCATAGGAGTATGATGCAGGAGCATCACTATAAAATCAAAGAAAAGCAGACGTGGAAGCGAAGTTGACACTTCAACGCATTGAAAGAGCCAAACCAAATCTTAACTAGCTTGGTAGCGGTGTGGAGATATTTTTGAATCTCTCATTAATTAATCAGTTGTATCTAATTTCGGGCCACCATTTTGAATTGATGTATTATTGTAAATGCTTACATGATTGTAATATATTACAGGTGTAGGATATTAGCCCATATGAGTCATTAGGTTGCATTAATTAAAATGAGTAGGTAACCACTCGAGTAGAAGGTGATATAATTTAGATAGGAGGAAGAAGAGAGAGAAATCTATGGGTCCTTAGATAAGTTTTCTAATTATGATGAATATAAGAGATAGAGGTGTAATCATGTTTTTTCTAGAATGAATAAAACAAAGGAAGTTGATCTAATTGTATAGTGTTGATATTGTTTACATGTTTACTGTTTTTATGAATTTTGTGGGTGTATGATGTTCATGGTGAATGTATGAAGTTATAAATAATTGAATAAGTTTCAATTGTTTCTCTTCTGTAAGTTATGCAAGGAGTGCATATTGAACACAAGGAGTGTGTGTGAGAGAGTCTTTTTGAACTCTAAGCTCATAAGAGATAGCGTGGAAATTTTTTATGTAGAGTGTGCATATTAAGCGCAAGGAGTGCATATGAGAACTCTTTGACTTGGAGAAATAACTCAGGTTTGTCTCATAAGAAAGTGCAGAGGTTAGTTGCAAGGAGTGCATAGGACCAAAAATCGACTAAGTGTCGAAGAAATCCTTCGGAAGAAGAATTTGCAGAAGTTGGACAAGATAAAGGGTTAAGATCTATCCAAGAAGACCTGAAGTAAATCTGGACTGTCAGATCCAGAGGGACGCGTGGCGATAGATCACAAACTTCGGATAATAATACTCTGGGAAGTTGAGAATTGAAATGTCCGAACCCCGAAGGTCCAAAGTAAATTATAACCGTCGATTTGAGGAGGAAAAATGTCAACAGATCTTTTATTTCAGAAGATAGCCATTGTGGAGAATGCAGGAGTTGATATTTGAAACTCCCGAAGCCCGAATCATAGAATAAATCACAACTGTGGATTTAGAAGGGTTAGTTCTGATCCGTAGATTGGGAAAGGACAGATCTGATCCGTCAGGTTCAGAAGTGTCATCAAGATCTTGAGATCGATGATCACGAAGGATTTCAGGGATGAAAAGTACTAAAATGTTAAAAATTTGATAGCGGGCCGCAATTGAAACCGCGATATTGAAAAAAACATGTGTGGAGATTGGTAGTGAATTGTGGGGAGAAAATTGGGTTGATCCCAAACCACTTTCGACCGCACCCAAAATTGTGTGTGGACATAGCCCAAGGTCACATGTGAGAAGGAGTTAACAGAGGAGGATATAGCACCTGAGTAGTGATCATTCAGTAGTGAGAAGAAGAGATCACGAGTGTTACATAACTTGCATCAAGAGACAAAAAAGGCATGTGTTTATTTACAAGTGATACCATTAATATTTCAGAGAGTTAATTCAACTCCGAGAATTGAAGATCCTTGACTGGGAGGTCGCATAGCCCCAAGGAGAAAGGGGGGTTTGCATCAACATTCACCCATTTTTTTTTATGCAATAAGAAGGATTTGATCATTAATGTTCCGATTGTTTTTATCCATGCTACTTCAATAGAAGTTACAAATTCCACACGGGAAAATCAAATCTTTTGAAATCTATCATCTCCATGTGATGTATGTCAACGAGTGGGAAAGCCATCCAGGAAGGATGAAACTTATTTAAGTCCGTAGGTTACCTTGCAATCATTTGATAAATGGGCCATAGACTTTGTGGGGCCAATTAACCCACAAGCAAGAATATCAAGGGAAATGTACATAATCACTATGATGGAGTACTTAACAAGATGGGTATAAGCAACACCAGTTCTAGATAGCACTATAAAAACTGTTGTATGATTTCTATTTGAGAATGTAGTCACACGATTTGGACATCTACACATATTACTCAGTGATCAAGGAACACTCTTCCTAAATAAGACAACTGCAACAATGACTAAGGAGATTCAAATTCATCACCAAAAGAGTACCCTGTATCATCCCTGGGCCAATGGAATAGTGGAAGATTTCAAAAAAATACTGGAGAATGCTTTGACAAAGATCTGCAATGTAGGGAGAGGTGATTGAGACTTAAGAGTTCCTACAGTTTTATGGGCTTACATGACTACAAGTAAAAAGTTGACATGGAAGACACCTTTCAGGTTGGTCTATGGGCAAGAAGCAGTGATGCCAACAGAGTTTATTTTACCTAGCCTACGCATTCCAGCGATCACTGATCTTTTGGAATCATGCACAATAGAGGAGAGGTTGTCATAGTTGGTACAACTTGAGGAATATCGATTTGTCACAGGTTTCCATCAGTAAGTTTAAAAGGCAAGAGAGAAGGCATGGCAAGACAAACACATTAAACAAAAAAAAATTCAAATAGAAGACTTGGTATTAATCTATGAAAATAAGTTTATGGAGCATCCAGGGAAGTTTCAAATGCATTTGTTAGGACCCCATGTGATTCAACATGTGACATAGGTAGTTGTTGCACAGTTGGAAACCTTGAATGGAGAATTCCTTGTTGGAATGGTGAATGGAAGTCATTTGAAACTCTATAGAGATGACTGACACTTTGCACAGTAATATGGGATTTGCTAGAACACATGTATCATAGTAATTGTACTATAGTAGGAAGGTAAAACACATAAAAAAATATAAAAAGTAGAAAAAGGAAGAAAAACGAATAAAAAGTAGATATAGAAAAAATAAAAAGATTATATAGTACAAATACATAAGAAATTACACAAAAGGAATGATTATCATTCTATCAGGATGAAACTTTTCCCATTAAGACATTAATACACAGAAGCAAAATAACACAAAGAAGCAACCAAATAAGAAAGAACAATTGTGTAGTATGCTACTGACAGGATCGTTAAAAGGAATTAAAGCAAGGAAACAACAGTTATAAAGTGGTAATTGCAGGTCATAAAGACACCATATAATTTTAAATGGTAAAATTTTCCAGAAATCTCGATAGATTGGAAATACGAGGCAAAAATCACACGACGAATTTGGTAATAAAGCCACATTTATTTAACCATTCATCAACCCCGTTGGCGGATTGGACAAGGTAGTTACTTGGCATGAAGAGACATGCATAGTTGGCAAGGAGGAAAAAAATCAGTTGAGGGTCGCCAAGCGGGAATCAATATTACTACAAGATTCATACAAGCGAGAGTGAACCAAATATAACTCATAGCTAAAGTAGTTATCAAGAGTTACATGTTTTTTTTTACAGCAATGACACCACCGAAAGCACTCGTTCCCATATCAAAGAAGACCCACAAAAAGGGAGCACCACTAGAATCAGAGGTACTGGAGGTTGAGGAGATTCTAGAAGAAGCATCATCCTTGGAGCCAAGGTTCCCCTGGAATTACATTCCTCCAAGAAAATATGGCACCCCCCCTAGTATTTGGAGCTGAAAGTAGACCCATCCACAAAACAAAGTGTACATGTGCCTCATGTATGGGCCAGAGGATTGGAGTGAGCATGATTTCTCAACCTGTTCGACATCCCACACTTCGGACGAAGTAATGAATTAAATGCACGCGTTACGTTTCTCCTATATTGCGTGAATGGAGGATATATGTGGTTGGATAGTACAATATCAATAGAAAAATACTTAATTTCAATAATCATAGGATTACTAACACAGGGGGAAGACCCCACTTCGATGTTTATCGACAGAAAGGCAGATATGGCCATTTGAGTGGTCATGAAACACAAATTTCACATAGTTAGAGGGGTGCGTGGCGTATATGTGTCAAGCTTATGTGACTGAACTATTGTATTTGTGACACAATCATTAGTGTGCAAAATGCTACGGAAATGCAGGAAGGACCAAGTGCTAGCAAGGGTGATAACAATGACATAAAAGTGTGTAGAAGGGAATTTAATGAGTTGGGTGCCTTCCTATTAAACTAGTTTCTTATTGATTGTGTCAACGCATAGGATAGAGGTATGGAGTTCCATTATCTATGGCTTCTAATTTTTCTATCATTCATAGAATGGGAAGAGCCAAAGGATGTGCAGTTTTTAGGCCTAAGAGCGAAGCCATGCTTAGAAACAAAATACCAAAAATTATGGTATACAACAAACAAACAACGCAAAACAAACAATAACATGGATTTTTTTCTCTATGTTGAAAGGATTCGACATTGTATTAGAAACAAATTTCACACACCACTGCAAATAGTGGAATCATACACACCATTTGTGCAGTTTCAAGTAGACTGACATCACATATATGTCTAGACAAAAAAGGACCCGAGAGAGGAGTGGGTCAAGATGAAATACAAAGTCACTGATGAAGATATCCAGTTAATCATGTAGGATTGAGACCCATATTGGAATATCCCTACAGGTCACACTGAGACAGCGCAACCTTGTATTGAAGAGGTAGAACCATGCAACAATACAGGTGATGATCAAGAACATGGTCAAGGAAATGGTGCAGGAGATGCACTAGAGAATACACCAGTGAAAAAACCAACACAACAAATAACACCTGAGACATGAAAGAAAAGAAAGGATAAGGAAAAGGATCCAACAGTGTAACATCCCAGTTGATTTTTTATTGATCATAGTTTGTTAAGTTAAATTAATTAATTATTAAAATAAATACAATGAATCTTTTTACTATTTTATTATTTATGGTAGGTGAGGGAATTAATGAGGGGATAAGGCAGTTGGTAAATTGAATGAGGGAGGGGGATTTGAGAGAGGAGGATAAGGAAGAGGGGAGAGGAATTGGAAGGGGTTCATTCTTTTGGGGAAAATTCTGGAAGAATAAGGCAAGGAGGAAGTTCTAGAAGGGAGGGGGAAGAAGGAGGATATTGGAGGACATATATTGTTTTAGGGAACTTTTACAGGGGCACTGATATTGTTGGGACTTTGGGCTCCGGGGCCAAGAAACTGTAAGGATTCCTAAATATAGGGAGATAGAGAGGTTGTTCCTAGTTGGTTGGGAGGTAAATATTCAGTTTTGGGAAGTTTTGGCAAGAATGAGAACAAATGAAAAAAGGGTTAAATCAACCAACCTGCAGGTCAAGGTATGTATTTTACTAGTTGATCTAGCTAAAGATTTATTTTACTAGATTGATCTAGCTAAATATTGATCTAGCTAAAGACTTGGGTGCTACAATAAGGGATGGTTAGGAAGATTCTGAGAACCATATAGATCTATACATATTGTGTTATTGATTCTTCTTTGCTTAAAATATCTAGGAACTCTTCCATTGCAACATTTTTCTCTTTTTGTTGCTTCTTGTGTTTGGGTCCTCGTAAATCCTCTTCTTGGGCCAGAGCCTAAAAAATCCTCATGGCTTCATTAACAATTTATCTTTGTATTTGTGGATTAGGGAACATACCTTTGTGTTTCCTCCTAGGTTTTTGATAGGGGTCCTCTGCAGGAATGGATCTTCCCCCTTCTTCGCTCCAATCCTGGTAACCACATGTAAATTCTCAAAGTTTCATGCTTGATGCTTTGGTATGCTTTGTACAAAGTTAGGATTATTTGTGTACATGATTCCTCTATAGCATTATTGGGCAATCCCCCAAATAATGGTCTCTTACACCACACTTAGTGAAAATTTTCATATCATTTCTATCCTTTAGAGGATGATATGGACTTAAATGATCTTCCTTGTAGCAAACAAAGCAATACTTCTCGACATATCCTCCTTGACCACCATGTTGAACCCTTGACCTCCATATTGACCTTGACCTCCATAAAAACCTCTTATGTAGTAGCTTCCATCACCTCTTCCTTGATAGCCTCCTCCATGTGGGGCCTAATTTGGATCTGCATTTTGGGCATGGTATATAGTCTTGTAGTTCAGTTTGTTCCTACCATTGTGTTGGCATTCAGATTTACTATGCATGGGTTATTCACTAATGGCTCACCATTGATGTCTATCATTCTTCATATTTTGTGGGAAATCTCGTGTAGAGTGGTTTGTTATGCATTCACAAATGTCACAAAAATATTTAGTGCGTACTATTATGACATCATGTTATCTGTCGGTCGACTCTCTATATTTGCAATTGTCTTTTGTATGACCCTCGTTCATATAGATTGTGCACCATAGGTCTGATCTTCTTATTGCAAGGTATCGAATTGATCTTTGCATCATTTCTAGTTTTTTCTCCAACCATTTATCAGTCGACAAAGTAACATAGTTGTCATTAGACTCAATTTGTTGAGCTTTCTTTAGTGCATCTTCGCAAATTTGATATTGTGCATCCTCAATGGTGCTATAATTGTTTGGATCAAGTTGACAACGAACCATTACACAAGAAATTGATTCTCAATTTTGTAGGTGATTTGGCTAAGAAAATCCTCAAATATTGCATCATAATCTATGACTGACTCACCTGGAATTTGTTTGATATCCTTGAGTTTTTGTAACACAAAATGCTTGACATCTTGGGTTTTAAAGAATTATAAAAATCCTTTCTTAATATCATATTTATTTCTATTACATATTTCTATAAAATTAATGAACTAGGTAAAATATCTTCTTCTTAACACACTCGCAAATTGTGCCATATGCTTTGTCTTGACCACTTGGCGACTAGTGAAGGGGCCAATTGGCTATTAGTGATGGGGCAATTAGCAGTTGTTGATGAGGACACATGATGGTTTATAAGTGATGATGACTAATAGGCGTAACAAATATGTGATATTGTGTAAAGGCCCTCATGCTGTCGAGGATGCTAATTTTTCTTATTATTTTTCCACTCCTTGTTATAGTCCAAAATGCCACCACTATGCATTTTTTATCATGGCCCATTCATATACACAGTTGCAAATCACTTTTGCTTATTTTCCTTCTTAAAAACTCCATTTTTCAAGGTGTACGTTCCCTGATATACATGCATCATGCGTACATACACTAGCTAATACATATACAACCCACGTATACCCACAAAAGTTTCAAAAAAATAAAAATTTTGCACTTCTCGGAAGGGTTTACGGGCTATTTTGGATTGCATAACCATTCTTACCTCTTGTAGCCCTTCTCAAAACCAAATAACCATCTAATGTCCATATAAAAGGGGCCCTAAGGGAGGTCATTTGATATACTTTTGAATAAGCAAAGAAACTATCCCCAAATTTGTCCTTCTTTCTCTCTGAGATTATGCATCCAGTTATAAGTATCCATCCTTAGCAATCTCATTCTCTCATCCTCTTTATGCAATCCATCAAACCCCTTAGTTTTGCATGTTGATTGACAGGATTTGCTAGTGATTGTGAGATTAATGCACTTGGAGTCTTATTGGAGGAACCCAAGAGAGGTTTGTAGAGCGATGTTTGCATTAAAGATTCTGGTTGTAACCATCCTTATATGTTCTTAATAAAAGAGATCTTTCTCTTCCCAATTCATCTGCCTATGTTCTTGTGAATAATTTTGAATGTTTATAGCCTATTTCATGAGAATTAGTACATGTTTATGTTAACAATGATTGCACAAATGTTTTTGTAGATTGCTTTATGAGTTGTTTCAGTTCATCTTTGGGAGGAGAACTACAAACCGAGAGAAAATAGTGAACAAAGGTTATCTAGGTGGATATTGGTGGCCACCCACCTATTCCAACTGGCTCATTTTGGCAGTTTTAGTTTGGCAGTTTTGTTTCTAGTTTTCGAGTCCCAAACTTCCGGGGCCCTTTTGAGGCCCTAAACAACGTTTTGAGGGCCCATCAGGGCTAGACTATAGATGAAGACATGTGTAGTCCTCTGATAGACCTTTCCAATAAGCTATCATGTGCCCCAAACAAAGATTGTACGCCAAAATTATGCCCCCGGGAAGTTGATACTCCAAACTACCCAAAATGAGGTCCACAAAATTGTTGGCTTTTCATCTTCCGGGGTTAGGGTTTTGGATTTTCTTTATGTTAAAAAGGCCTTTAGGGCCTCATTGTAAAATCGTATTCTTGCGAATGAGAGTATCAGACACATCTCTTCTCTTAGATAAGATGCCACCATTGTAGCGAGTCTTTCACTTTGTATTTTTATAGTCTTTGTACATTTTCACTCATTAATAGAAAATTGTATATTACTGTATCTTTGTGGTTATGGTTGCATCTCTAATACATTTTTGTTATATTATTGGATATCCGAGATATATCTGTACATTTCTTTATTATATCTATGCTCTCATTTTGTGCCAAAAATAATCTGAATCAGTGGCATCAGAGCAGGATTCTCTTGATTGTTTTTCAGTGCATGTCCCCGATGAGGTCCAAGTATATCAAGTTGGGTCTCGATATTGTATCTCTTGAGTAAAATCTCTCTTGCATGCCCAAGAAACCCTCCATGGCAGAAGAAAATAAAAATGACAGAGCATGTGATTCTATTAATCTATTGCTTGAGCAAGCTCTCAAACGACAGAGGGACGAAATGATGGAGATTTTTTCCCACCTCCTTCAATGCATGTCGATAACAATAGGTTCATCTTCATAGAGCGACCACTTTGGAGGCACCTCACCTTTCAAGGTACAAGTTAATTTTGATATTCGCATATTTGAAGGACAGATATATGCGGATGCCCTAGAAAAATGGTTAAATCTACTAGAAGGTTATCTCTATGTTCATAATTTCTTCGACACGAAAAATATCACCTTTGCACTCCTTAAGGATCTCCCCCATGTCAAACATTAGTGGGAAACTTACTGGGAGAGAAATTCCACAGAGGAGTATGGAATATATGGGGCCGAGCCCACTTGGGATTTTTTTATGGTTGCGGTAAAGGAATAGTGTTACCCTATTGGAAACTATGAGGACTCGTACATGAGATGGACCACACTACAACAAGAGAGAGGCCAAGCAGTTCTGGAGTTCACCAATACCTTTCATACCTTGCACACCAACATGGGTATCAAAGACTCCGAATGACATTTGGTTATGAAATACCGTGGGGCTCTACACAGTTACATCCAAATTGAAACGGATTTTATAGACATCTCATCACTCGATGTTGCTGATCGATATGTTTTTAAAACTGAGAAGAAATTTAAGCACCAGAACAAGTAGGATTTTGGGTCTACAAATCTGCAACAACTAAAGTATGATAAATACAACCCTAACAAATAGCCTCCTGACAACCAGTCCAAGCCACAGAAAAACAAGGGTCACAGGAAGACGAAGAAGGACACCAGAAAATGGTGCGATTTCCACAAACTCCCCTGACAAAACACTGATGAATGTCATTCAAAATAGTCATTTGTAGCCGAGATCAAAGACAAGGATCCGTACCTTGATTGGGAATCTGATTCAGAAAATACTTGTAGAAGATAGATCATCGACGCAGACCCCACTTATATTGTCACGACCGCAATAATTCAACCAGAAGAACCAACTAATGCTGAAGAGGGGGAGCGCCTTTTTCATTGATAGATGTGGGCGAAGGGGACCCCGCTACATTTTATTGTTGATAGCGGAAGCCAGAAGAACCTCATCTTAGCATATGTTGTTAAATAGTTGGTATTGTCAACAACGCCACATCCACATCCATACAACATCGGGTGGCTTCGTCAGGTATGAGATCTTCGTATCATCCTAAAGTATCGATTTTCATACGACATCCATCCCTTCAAGGATGAGGTATTATATGATGTTTCCCCGCTGGATGTCTGTGATGTTCTCTTGGTCCGGCCATATATGTTTAAGTGCCATGCTATCTATGAGTCTTGACCTTGTAGTGTCATTATTACTCTGGGGGGTCATCTCTACATAATACCAGAGGTAATTCTGACTACTGTCCCATCTAAATTGTGTCGCAAGGTAGTATCGCATACTACAAAATTTAGCTTCTTCATAATTTGTTCAAAAGGTGAACAGAAGGACACTACAACCATGGCATCCTCAGCCAAGCACTATTGGCACAGGGGTAGACCCAGGGTTCAACTCTAACATCGCACCAACAAACCCTAACTACTGGCCCTTTCGACAACACCTGTGAAGTAGATGAAGTCTCACTCAAAGTAGCAATAAGGGGGTTGCAGGACACAAGTGTCTACAACTAGAGGAAATGAAAAGTGATTCCAAAACAACAACCCAACATATCCTAGAGGTTCTTTAACATTCCTATGCTTACTTCGTGGAGTTAGTTATAACTCTTATATTTAACAGGGAATACCATAATGCAATAACAATATAACAGATAGAAAATAACACAACATCAACCACAAAGAACAATATTTGCGTGGTTCACCCTCTCCCTAAGGCTACGTCCATAGAACTGTGCTTTTTAATATATTAGATGAAAACATACAGTTCTATCTACGCACTTAGCTGCAAATCCTTCTCTCTCTTTCTCTTTATTCCCTCTCCCTGCGCACCCAACTACAAGGTTGATCTTCGCACCCAACTAAATGATGCAGGAGCATCGCCAACTCATCAAGCGAGCCAGCACATCAAGCGGAGATCAACTGGATTAACCGACCCAAAATTTTGAAATGCTTTGGAGATTTTTGCGCAAGTCTTAAATGAATCATTTAAGAGATGGAGCACTTGTATTGTAGAGGGGACCTTGAGCCTTTAAGCTCTCATCCTTAGTAGATAGGAAGGCATTTAATAGATTTAATGTTGTTATATAGGAATTTAATTGTAGATTTGATAGTCTAGAGCCTGAGAGGGAAAACGGATATAGACACCCTCATTGTATCTTTGTAATATTATTATCAATCAAGCATTCAGGAGAAGAGCATAGAAAGCAGAGAATATTGTGAAGAACACCCATGTACAGACATTTGAATTAATAGAAAGAAGTTTTGATTCAAATTCATGGTTGGTGTTGTTTCTCTGTGGATATTGTTTATGTGCTCATGAATGTTTTCTTTATGTTTATGCATTTGCATTGTATATGCTGTGCATGAGATTTCATGTTTCAAACTGAAGTCTGAAAAGAAAATCACTGTACAGAACAAATTATTTACCTTCATGAAGTGCATGATTATCACTGTACAGAACAAATTCTTCGCAGACCATGGCAATATGGATGTATGTCATTTATTGCTAGGCAGACCATGGAAATATGACAGAAACGTAATTCATGATGGGAAAATGAATGAGAAGAATGGGAGGACGCATATGTTACTTCCAATTAAAGATAAAAAAGTAAAACCAGAACCGAGAAATAATGTACTTCTCATGAGTGGGAAGGAACTTCTGGCGGAAGTAAAGAAGAAGGAAGATCCACAATTCTTTGTGGTCAGGAAACCAAGGGTTGTTTTGACCAGCACAAGAGTGGATGACTTGCCAGAAGAAATTCAGGAACTACTGGAGGAGTTCACTGATATAGTGGTAGACGAATTACCTCATTCGTTGCCGTCGATGAGGAGTGTGAGTCATCACATAGACCTCATACCAGGAGGAAATTTACCAAACAAAGCTGCGTACAGGTTGATGCCGCAGGAGAACGAAGAAGTTAAAACGCAGGTATAGGAGCTGCTGGATAAAGGACTGATCAGGGAAAGTTTAAGTCCATGTGTCGTTCCAACGGTACTGAGTCCAAAGAAAGATGGAGGATGGAGAATGTGTAAAGACTCTAGAGCCATTAACAAGATAACCATCAGGTACAGGTTTACATTTCCGAGGATGGATGACTTGATGGACTGTTTAAGTGGAGATTTTTTTTTTTCAAAGGTTGATTTGAAAAGAGGATACCATCAGATTCGCATGAGGAAAGGCGACGAATGGAAAACAGCCTTCAAGACGAATGAAGGATTGTATGAGTGGCTAGTCATGCCATTTGGCTTGATGAATGCACCAAGTACATTCATGAGGATGATGAATGAAGTGCTGAAGGAATTCATTGGTAAGTTTGTCATTGTTTATTTAGATGACATATTGATTTTCAGCAAATCAAAAGAAGAACATCTGAAGCATTTAGCTGCAGTAATGAGAAAGCTACAGCAAGAGAAGTTGTTGATCAATGTGAGGAAATCTTCATTTATGAAGACAGAACTCATTTACTTGGGGTTTGTCATATCGGAAAATGAATTGAATATGGATCCAAGTAAAGTGGAGGTAATTAAGAATTGGCCATCACCAAGAAATGTTTTTGAGGTGAGAAGTTTTCATGGACTAGCTAGTTTCTACCAGAAATTCATCAGGAATTTCAGTGGAATTAGCGCAACAATGATGGACACCGTCAAGAAAAGACATAAATCTTTTCATTGGACTGAAGAGGTAGAGAAGAGATTCAATCTGTTGAAGCGGAAGATCACATAACAGCCGATCTTGGTGTTGCCGGATTTCACGAAGGTGTTCTAGGTGAAATGTGATGCAAGTGGCTTTGCCATAGGAGCGGTCTTGAGCCAAGAGGACAGACCAATTGCATATTTTAGTGAGAAGCTGGATGAGGCAAAGGTGAAATACTCCACGTATGATAAAGAGTTTTATGCTATCATACAGGCGTTGAAGAAGTGGAGGCATTACTTGATCCCAAAAGAATTTGTTCTATACAGTGATAATCATGCACTTCATCTTCATCTTCGCAATCATTCGATCCCAGCTTTTGATCTTTTTCTTGCCTTTGGAACGTCTATCTGCTTGAAGCTCATCCCACCATAATGCTGCGTGTCCCTTCAATTTCGTGACAGCATGCCTAACCTTTTTATCCTCTTCGATGTCTTCATAATCGAAGTAAGTGTCAAGAGTTCTAACCCAATCTAGAAGCTCTTCTGCATCTAGACTCCCTTCATAAGATGGAATGTCCATTTTTTTCTTTGAACTCATCCGGGCGATATCTTTTATCAACCGCTCAGTTGATGCATCTTCGGCTGCAACTTCTCCTTGTTTTTCAACTTTAGCTTCGTCTTCGGAGTCACTTAAATCTCCAGCACTGGCTGTGCATCTCTTTGCTGCCTCCATATCCTCGAGTCTCACTCTGAGATCCCTCATCTATCTCTCCATTTCTGGATTTCCTGCTCGCCTACCTCTTCTTCTCACCTCCCTATCTTCTGGATCAGGTGATTGTCTTTCTCTTCTGGGTGGCATGATGAATCCTCTTCTCTGCTACAGAAAGCAAAGAACTTCCTGCTCTAATACCACTTGATGCCAACGGCCACTCAGGCACGTCCGCTACCACTAGAACCTTCTTTTTCCCCAGGAACGAAGAGCTAAATTGCTTCTTCCAATCCCTTATCGGGACTCTTCTACACCCACGGGATGCTCTCCTGACGATCTCCCTCTATCCGATCAGGAAATCGGAACTCGCGCGATCGCGAGTTCTGACAACACAGGATCGGGTCTCACCAATCCCTGAATCTCGATGATCACTCGCCCATGTCTTTCTTACTCCTTATCAGGAATTACCCCATCGGGAAATCGATACTCACGCTGTCGTGAGTCACTGCTCTTACAAATCCCC
>JASDQU010101019.1:584214-609753 GCA_032191745.1 Picea mariana
CCTCAAGCTTTGTTCTATTTTCTTTATCAATATGGACAAATGCTTCACAACCAAAAGTTTTCAAAAAAGAATAGTTTACCTTTTTTCCTGTCCATTCCTCCTTTGGAATTCTACCATCCAAAGAGCTTGAAGGTCCTCTATTTATTAAGTAAACAACAGTATCTACAACATCTGCCCAAAATTGTAAGGGCAAACCAGCATGCAATCTCATACTCCTTGCATGCTCCATGATTGTCTTGTTCATCCTTTCTGACACACCATTTTCTTGTGGTGTTCTTGGAACTATCTTCTCTCTACGAATCCCATGATATGAACAATAATCATCAAACTCCTTACTGCAATATTCACCTCCATTATCTGATCTGAGACACTTCAACTTTTTTCCTGTCTCATTCTCAACCAAAGCTTTCCATTTCTTAAAAGTATCAAAAACATCAAATTTTTGTTGAATGCAATAAACCCAAGTTTTTCTAGTTGCATAATCAATAAAAGTAATATAATAATGAGAGTCACCAAGAGATGATACTTGAGCTGGTCCCCATACATCTGTATGCACAAGCTCTAACCTTTCACTCTTCTTTTCTTTTCCGACTCTAAGAAATCTGGCTCTCTTATGTTTTCCATAAACACAATGCTCACAGAAGTCCAAATCAATTTGTTTAAGATCTGGCAACAAATTTCTTTTGTGAAGTATCTGCATCCCCTTCTCACTCATGTGTCCAAGCCTATGATGCCACAATGATGTATCCACTCCTATAGAAGCTAAAGAGATAGAAGAGATAGTGTTACCAGTACATAAATACAATGTACCTACCTTCTCTCCTTTCGCTATCACCAATGATCCTTTGATGACCTTCCATGGCTTATCTGTAAATATGGATATACAACCTTCACTTGCCAAATGCCCCATTGAAAATAGATTTTTCCTTAAATATGGAACATGTCTTACCTCTTTCAACAACCATTGGTTTCCATTGCGTTGCTTTATTTTTACCTTTCCCATTCCAACAATTTTGCATGGTGCATCGTCACCCAAATGAACCTGTCCAAAATCACATTGAACATAATATAGAAAATGTTTCCTATGGGGTGTGGCATGAAATGAATCCCCTGAATCTACTGCCCAAGACTCAGAAATATTATCTACAGAAAGAATCAAAGCATCTTGTAACACATCACCTGTTACATTTGCTTCCTGATTTCTTTCTTGTTGTCCATGTCTTTGTTTCTTTGGAGCTCTGCAGTCTTTCTTCAGATGTCCTTTCTTCCCACAATTTCAACACTCTATCTTTCCAAGTCTGGATTTGGATCTTCCCTTCCTAGAGTTCCCATGGTTCCTGAAACCCTTTCCTCTATCCTTTTGTCTTCCCCTGTTCTCCATGTTCAACGCATTTCCTGATGTCTCACCTGTGCTTTTCCATCACATTTCCTCACTAAGGATAACACCAACAATATCATCAAATTTTAAAGTATTTTAACCAGAGATAGAGTTACTTACAGCCATGACCAAGCCGTTCCATCTTTCTGGCAATGAGCACAATATTAGAAGATCCCTGACCTCATCATCAAAGTCCACTTTTACATAACTTAGTTGATTAGTAACCATATTAAAATCATTTAAATGATCTGCAACAAACCCACCTTCCGACACCTTCATATTAAATAATCTCTTCATTAGAAATACCTTATTGGATGTCGAGGGTTTTTCATACAATTTGGCCAATGCATCCATCAAACCCTTCATTATCTTTTCTTTGGAAATATTGAAATCCACCGACGTTGTCAGGCTCAACCGTATCGTTCCTAGAGCCTTTCTGTCAAGAATCTCCCATTCTTCATCCTTCGTAGCCACCGACTTATTTTCTATTCTACCCAATGGTAGGAATAGATCCTTCTGATATAAATAGTCTTCCATTTGCATATTCCATAAATGGTAGTTTTGGTCGTTAAATTTCTCGACCCTAAACTTTCCATCTTTCAACATTGCTCCCACTCGAACCAGAAACCCTCTTTTTCTGTGAGTTACCTTTCGCTCTGATACCATTTGTTAGAAAAACAAGATCGTGGAGCAATAAAATAAAACAAATGTGGAAAAAAAACACAGAAGATACACAATACAATAAAGACACAGATTTACGTGGTTCACCCAGTGTGGGCTACATCCACCAGAGAAATTGCTAGGTCCTTCCTTTATTATTATCCATCATATGAAGGGATACAACCTACAACAAACCCGCTGTAACTTCCTCTTCTTTCTCTCACAGTCTCCTATCTCAGAATACAATATTCGCCATCAACCATAGCTGCAATACATTTCCCTCATAAAAGAGGGTTGCCTTCTAGGGAAAAAAACCCTAAGATAATTTCTACCATTAGATCTGTGACCTTATAATGAACGATCCAGATTTACAATGAAATTACAATATACATTTACAAGGCAATTTTTTCTTTGGGGGCTTCACCCCCGAACCCCCGTCGAGGGCCCGCTTTCCCCCAGACCCCCCCGCCAGGAGGATATCCCCCCTGGACCCCACAGAGGGGGTGCCCCCCCTCTGCACTCCCCCGCATGGAAGAGTGTACATACTTATGGGCTGTAAATACTTCATGGGGTGTAAATACTTCATGGGGTGTAAACACGGCTAAAAGTAAAAGACCTTTGAATCAGGAAGATAATTAGGCTCCATAACCAACAAAATCCTTACACGATTGTAATATATTACAGGTGTAGGATATTATCCCATATGAGTCATTAGGTTGCATTAATTAAGCTGAGTAGGTAATCGCTGGAGTAGAAGGTGATAGAATTTAGATAGGAGGAAGAAGAGAGAGAAATCTTTGGGTCCTTAGATAAGTTTTCTAATTATGATGACTATAAGAGATAGAGGTGTAATCATGTTTTTTCTGGAATGAATAGAATAGAGGAATTTCATCTAATTGTATAGTGTCGATATTGTTTACACATTTACTATTGTTATGAATTTTGTGGGTGTATGATGTTCGTGGTGAATGGATGAACTTATGAATAATTGAATAAGTTTCAATTGTTTCTCTTCTATAAGTTATGCAAGGAGTGCATATTGAACGCAAGGAGTGTGTGTGATAGAGTCTTGTTCGACTCTAAGCTCATAAGAGATAGCGTAGAAATTTTGTATGCASAGTGTGCATATTAAGCGCAAKGAATGCATATGAGAACTCTTTGACTTGGAGAAATAACTCGGGTTTGTCTCATAAGAAAGTGCAGAGGTTAGTTGCAAGGAGTGAACATGACCAGAAATCGACTAAGTGTCGAAGAAATCCTTTAGAAGAAGAATTTKCAGAAGTTGGACAAGATAAAGGGTTAATATCTATCCAAGAATACCTGAAGTAAATTTGGACCGTCATATACAAAGGGATGTGTGGCGACAGATCGCGAACTTCGGATAATAATACTCTGGGAAGTTGAGAATTGAAATCTCTGAACCCCGAAGGTCCAAAGTAAATTATAACCATTGATTTGAGGAGGAAAAATGTCAACAGATCTTTTATTTCAGGAGATAGCCATTGTGGAGAATGCAGGAGTTGATATTTGAAACTCTCAAAGCCCGAATCACAGAATAAATCACAGCGGTTGATTTAGAAGGGTTAGTTCTGATCCATAGATTGGGAAAGGACAGATCTAAACCGTCAGGTTCAAAAGCATTGTTGATATCTTGAGATCGACGGTCACGAAGGATTGCAGGGACAAAAAGTACTCAGATGTTAAAAATTTGATAGTGGGCCGCAATTGAAACCGCGGTATTGAAAAAAACACGTGTGGCGATTGGTAGTGAATTGCGGGGAGAAAAGTGGGTTGATCCCAAACCACTTTCGATCGTGCCCAAAATCGTGTGTGGACATAGCTCAAGTTCACATGTGGGAAGGAGTTAACAGTGGAGGATCTAGCACCTAAGTCGTGATCGCTCAGTAGTGAGAAGAAGAGATTGTGAGTGTTACAAAACTTGCATCGAGAGATAGAAAAGTCTTGTGTTTATTTACAAGCGAGACCATTAAGATTTCAGAGAGCTAATTCAACTCCAATAATTGAAGATCCTTGACTGGGAGCTCGCACAACCCCAAGGAGAAAGGGGGGTTTGCATCAACATTCACCCATTTTTTTTTTATGCAATAAGAAGGATTTGATCATTAATGTTCCTATTGTTTTTATCCATGCTACTTCAATAGTGGTTACAAATTCCACACAGGAAAATCAAATCTTTTGAAATCTGTCATCTCCATGTGATGTATGTCAAAGAGTGGGAAAGCCATCTAGGAGGGATGAAATTTATTTAAATATGTAGGTTACCTTGCAATCATTTGATAAATGGGCCATAGACTTTGTGGGGCCAATTAACCCACAAGCAAGAAGATCAGGGAAAATGTACATAATCACTATGATGGAGTACTTAACAAGATGGGTATAAGCAACACTAGTTCTAGATAGTACTACGAAAGTTGTTGTATGATTTCTATTTGAGAATGTAATCACACGATTTGGACGTCTGCACATATTACTCAGTGATCAAGGAACACTCTTCCTAAATAAGACAACTGCAACACTGACTGAGGAGATTCAAATTCATCACCAAAAGAGTACCCTGTATCATCCTCTGGCCAATGGAATAGTGGAAGATTTCAAAAAAATATTGGAGAATTCTTTGACAAAGATCTGCAATGTAGGGAGAGGCGATTGAGACTTAAGAGTTCCTATAGTTTTATGTGCTTACATGACTACAAGTAAAAAGTTGACAGGGAAGACACCTTTCAGGTTGGTCTATGGGCAAGAAGTAGTGATGCCAACAGAGTTTATTTTACCTAGCCTACGCATTGCAGTGATCACTGATCTTTTGGAATCGCGCGCAATAGAGGAGAGGTTGTCATAGTTGGTACAACTTGAGGAATATTGATTTGTCACAGGTTTCCATCAGTAAGTTTAAAAGGAAAGAGAGAAGGCATGACAAAACAAACACATTAAACAAAAAAAGTTTCAAATAGAAGACTTGGTATTAATCTATGACAATAAGTTTATGGAGCATCCAGGTAAGTTTCAAATTCATTTGTTAGGACCCTATGTGATTCAACATGTGACATAGGTAGTTGTTGCACAATTAGAAACCTTGAATGGAGAATTACTTGGTGGAATGGTGAATGGAAGTTGTTTGAAACTCTATAGAGATGACCGACAATTTGCATAGTAATATGGGATGTGCTATAACACATGTATCATAGTAATTTTACTATAGTAGGAAGGTAAAACACATAAAAACATATACAAAGTAGAAAAAGGAAGAAAAATGAATAAAAAGTAGATATAGAAAAAATAAAAAGATTATATAGTACAAATACATAAGAAATTACGCAAAAGGAATGATTATCATGCTATCGCGATGAAACTTTGGCCATTAAGACATTAATAACAGAAGCAGAATACCACGAAGAAGCAACCAAATAAGAAAGAACAATTGTGTAGTATGGTACTGACAGGACCATTAAAAGGAATTAAAGCAAGGAAATAACAGTTATAAAGTGGTAATGGCAGGTCATAAAGACACCATATAATTTTAAATGGTAAAATTTGCTAGAAATCTCAATAGATTGGAAATACGAGCCAAAAATCACACGATGTATTTGGTAATAAAGAAACATTTATTTAACCATTCATCAACCTTGTTGGTGGATTGGACAAGGTAGTTACTTGGAATGAAGAGACATGCACAGTGGGCAAGGAGGAAAAAAATCATTTGAGGGTCGCCAAGCGGGAATCAATGTTACTACGAGATTCATACAAGTGAGAGAGAACCAAATATAACTCACAGTTGAAGTAGTTATCAAGAGTTACATGTTTTTTTTTATAGTAATGACACCACCGAAATCACTCGTTCCCATATCGAAGAAGACTCACAAAAAGGGAGCACCACTAGAACCAGAGGTACTGGAGGTTGAGGAGATTCTGGAAGAAGCATCATCCTTGGAGCCAAGGTTCCCCTGGAATTACATTCCTCCAAGAAAATATGGCACCCCCCCTAGTATCTGGAGCTGAAAGTAGACCCATCCACAAAACAAAGCATACATGTGCCTCATGTATGGGCCAGAGAATTGGAGCGAGCATGATTGCTCAACCTATTCGGCATCCCACACTTTGGACGAAGTAACGAAGTAAATGCATGCATTAAGTTTCTCCTATATTGCGTGAATGGAGGATATATGTGGTTGGATAGTACAATATCAATAGAAAAATACTTAATTGCAATAATCATAGGATTACCAACACAGGGGGAATACCCCACTTCGATGTTTGTCGACAGAAAGGTAGACACGGCCTTTTGAGTGTTCATGAAACACAAATTTCACACAGTTAGAGGGGTGTGTGGCCTATATGTGTCAAGCTTATGTGACCGAACTATCGTATTTGTGACACAATCATTAGTGTGAAAACTGCTACGGAAATGCGGGAAGGACCAAGTGCTAGCAAGGGTGATAGTAGCAACATAAAAGTGTGTGGAAGGGAATTTAATGAGTTGGGTGCCTTCCTTTTAAACTAGTTTCTTATTGATTATGTCGACGCATAGGATAGATGTATGGAGTTCCATTATCTATGACTTCTAATTTTTCTAGCATTCATAGTATGGGAAGAGCCGAAGGATGTGTAGTTTCTAGGCCTAAGAGGGAAGCCATGCTTAGTGATCCAGGTGGATATCGGTGGCTACCCACCTTTTCCAAATGGCTCAAAATAGTTTTTTGGCAATTTTGGCAATTTACTATTTTTAGCAGGTTTTAACTTCCGGGGCCATTTTGAGGGTCCAAATGAAGGGTTTTCAAGATCTAGGTTTTCAATGATATACGAAGGAATTATTGAGCCCCAAAAATTAATCTCCTTGACGATACCTTTCTAATGAGCTATCACACGCCTAAAACGGAGATCGTATGCAAAAGTTACGACCCCGGGAAGTTGATGTACTCACTTACCCAAACGGGGCCCACATGACTTTTGGCGCTTCATCTCCTAGGGTTAGGTTTTTGGATGTCTAGGGTTTTTTGGAATTCCTTATTATTGTAAAAAGGCCTTCATAGCCTCATTGTAATCATCTTCTGGCGAATGCGAGTAGCCGTCACATCTCTTCTTAGAGATAAGCTGCCACCATTCTAGCGAGTCTTTCACTCTGTATTTTTATATTCTCTGTACATTTATTTCATTAATAGAAATCGTGTATTACTATATATCTGTGTTTATGGTTGCATATCTGATACACTTATGTTATATTTTTGAATATANATACCTTTCTAATGAGCTATCACACGCCTAAAACGGAGATCGTATGCAAAAGTTACGACCCCGGGAAGTTGATGTACTCACTTACCCAAACGGGGCCCACATGACTTTTGGCGCTTCATCTCCTAGGGTTAGGTTTTTGGATGTCCAGGGTTTTTTGGAATTCCTTATTATTGTAAAAAGGCCTTCATAGCCTCATTGTAATCATCTTCTGGCGAATGCGAGTAGCCATCACATCTCTTCTTAGAGATAAGCTGCCACCATTCTAGCGAGTCTTTCACTCTGTATTTTTATATTCTCTGTACATTTATTTCATTAATAGAAATCATGTATTAATATATATCTGTGTTTATGGTTGCATATCTGATACACTTATGTTATATTTTTGAATATACGCGATATCTCTCTGCATTTCTTTATTATATCTCCACTCTCATTTCGTGTCGAAAATAATCTGGATCAGTGGTATCAGAGCAGGCTGCTCTTGATCGTTTTTTCAGTGCATGTCCCCGACGAGGTTTGAGTATAGCAATTTGGGTCTCGAGATTGTTTTTCTTGAATACAATCGCTCTCACACACCCAAGAAACCCTCAATGGTGGAAGAAAAGAAAAACGACGGAGCAGACGATCCTATCAATCTGTTGCTTGAGCAAGCTCTCACGTGACAGAGGGACGAAATGATGCAGAATTTTTCCCACATCCTTCAACACCTGCCGATAGCAGCAGGCGCATCTTCATCAAGCGACCACTTTGGAGGCACCTCGCCTTTCAAAGTGAAAGTTAATTTTGAAATTCTTGTATTTGAAGGACAGATAGATGGAGAAGCCCTAGAAAAATGGTTAACTCTGCTAGAAGGTTATTTCTCTATTCACAATTTTTCCAATAAAGAAAAGATCACCTTCGCACTTCTTAAAGCTCTCCCTCATGTCAAACATTGGTGGGAAACTTACCGGGAGCAAATTTCCACAGAGGAGTCTGGAATATATGGGACCAATCCCACTTGGGATTTTTTTGTGGATGCGGTAAAAGAATAGTATTACCCTTTTGGAAACTATGAGGACCAGTACATGAGATGGATCACACTGCGGCAAGAGAGGGGCCAAGCAGTTCTAGAGCTCACCAATACCTTCCATAATTTGCACACCAAGCTGGGTATCAAAGACTCTGAGCGACATTTGGTTCTGAAATACCATGGGGCTCTACACAGATACATCCATACTAAAATGGATTTTCTAGACATCTCATCACTCGATGTTGCTTATCGATATGTTGTTAAAATCGAGCAGAAATTTAAGCACCAGAACAAATGGGATTTTGGTTCTGCAAATCTGCAACAACCAAAGTATGACAAATACATCCCTACCAAATAGTCTCCTGAAAACCAGTCCGAGCCACATGAAAAGAAGGGCCATGGGAAGACAAAGAAGGACACCGAAAAATGGTGTGATTTCCACAAAATCCCCTGGCACAACACCTATGACTGTCACTCAAAACAGTCATTGGTGGCCAAGATCAAAGACAAGGAACCAGACCCTGATTCAGAAGCTGATTCTGAAAATACTGGTAAAGGACATATCATTGACGCAGACCCCACTGCTATTTTCGCGACCGCAACAATTCAACCAGAAGATCCAACAGATCTTGAAGAGGGGGAGCGCCTTTTTAATTCATAGATGTGGGTGAAGGGGACCCCACTACATTTTATTGTTGATAGCGAAAGCCAAAAAAACCTCATCTCAGTAGAGGCCGTCAAACAGTTGGGATTGTCGACAACACCACACCCACAACCATACAACATCGGGTGGCTTCGGCAAGGACGAGATCTCCATGTTAGCCAATAGTGTCGATTGTCATACGGAATCCAACCCTTCAAGGATGAGGTATTATGTGATGTTGCCGCACTGGATGTCTATGATGTTCTCTTGGTCCAACCATATATGTGGAGACGCCATGTTGTTTATGAGTCTCGACCCCGTAGTGTCATTGTTACTTTGGGGGGTCATCTCTACAGAATAAAAGAGGTAGTTCCAACTATTGTTCCACCTAAAAAGTGTCGCAAGGTAGTATCTCATACTGCAAAATTCATCTTCTTAACAAGCTGTTCAAAAGGGGAACAGAAGGACACTGCAACCACTACAGCCTCACCCCCTGCAACTTATATCCAACAGAAGCAGGTCGAAAAGGTTGCAAAAAAGAACAAAGATTCCTTCTACACACCTTCCTCTCATGTAACTCAACTTTTTGAATAGCCTCGGCTTCAATAAGTTCATGGCAGACTTCCACAAACTAAGCAACACAACATCTCCAACAATACAAGAAGCTCACCAAGATGCAGATCCAGCAAATGTTTTTTCCTCTCCCCCAGGAACTCAACGCAATGGAGACCATTGCTTCCTAAGAAGGGAGGATTGATCCAGGTGGATATCGGTGGCCACCCACCTTTTCCAAATGGCTCAAAACAGTTTTCTGGCAATTTTGGCAATTTACTATTTTTAGCAGGTTTTAATTTCTGGGGCCATTTTGAGTGTCCAAATGAATGTTTTTTTAGATAGAGATTCTCAATTATAGCTGAAGGAATATTGAGCCCCCAAAATGAATCTTTTCGACGATACCTTTCCAACGAGCTATCACACGCCTAAAATAGAGATCGTATGCAAAAGTTACGACCCCGTGAAGTTGATGTACTCACTTACCCAAACGGGGCCCACATGAATTTTGGCGCTTCATCTCTTAGGGTTAGGTTTTAGGATTTCTATGATTTTTGGAATTCCTTCTTATTGTAAAAAGGCCTTTAGAGCCTCATTGTAATCATCTTCTGGCGAATGCGAGTAGCCATCACATCTCTTCTCAGAGATAAGCTACCACCATTCTAGCGAGTCGTTCACTCTGTATTTTTACAGTCTCTGTACATTTATTTCATTAATAATAATCATGTATTACTGTATATCTGTGTTTATGGTTGCATCTCTGATACACTTGTGTTATATTATTGAATATACGTGATATCTCTCTGCATTTCTTTATTATATCTTCGCTCTCATTTCCTGTCGAAAATAATCCGGATCACTTAGAAACAAAATACCAGAGATTCTGGTATACAACAAACAAACAATGCAAAATAGACAATAACATGGAGTTTTTTCTCTATGTTGAAAGGATTCGGCATTGTATTAGAAACAGATTTCACATACCACCGCAAATAGTGGAAGCATACACACCATTCATGCAGTTTCGAGTAGATTGGCATCACATATACGTCTAAACAAAGAAGGACCTGAGAGAGGAGTGGGTCAAGACGAAATGCAAACTCATCGATGAAGATATCCAATTAATCATGTAGGATTGGGACCCATATTGGAATATCCCTACAGGTGACACTGAGACAGTGCAACCTCGTAAGGAAGAGGCAGAACCGTGCAACAATACAACTGATGATCAAGAACATGGTCAAGGAAATGGTGCAGGAGATGCACTAGAGAATACACCAGTGAAAAAACCAACACAACAAATAACACCCGAGACAGGAAAGAAAAGAAAGGATAAGGAAAACAGTCCAATAGTGTAACATTCCAATTGATTTTTTATTAATCATAGTTTGTTAAGTTAAATTAATTAATTATTAAAATAAATACAATGAATCTTTTTACTATTTTATTATTTATGGTAGGTGAGGGAATTAATGAGGGGATAAGGTAGTTGGTAAATTGAATGAGGGAGGGGGATTTGAGAGAGGACGATAAGGAAGAGGGGAGAGGACTTGGAAGGGGTTCTTTATTTTGGGGAAAATTCTGGAAGAAGAAGGCAAGGAGGAAATTCTAGAAGGGAGGGGGAAGAAGGAGGATATTAGAGGACATATATTGTTTTGGGGAGATTTTACAGGGGCACTGATGTTGCCGGGACTTTGGGCTCGGGGGCCAAGAAATAGTAAGAATTCCTAAATCTAGGGAGATAGAGAGGTTGTTCCTAGTTGGTTGGGAGGTAAATATTCACTTTTGGGAAGTTTGGGCAAGAATAAGAACAAACGAGAAAAGGGCTAAATCAACCAACCTGCAGGTCGAGGTATGTATTTTACTAGTAGATCTAGCTAAAGATTTATTTTACTAGATTGATCTAGCTAAATATTGATCTAGCTAAAGACTTGGGTGCTGCAATAAGGGATGGTTAGGAAGATTTTGAGAACTATATAGATCTATACATATTGTGCTATTGATTCTTCTTCGCTTAAAATGTCTAGGAACTCTTCCATTGCAACATTTTGCTCTTTTTGTTGCTTCTTGTGTTTGGGTCCTCGTAAATCCTCTTCTTGGGCCAGAGCCTAAAAAATCCTCATGGCTTCATTAACAATTTATCTTTGTCTTTGTGGATTAGGGCACGTACCTTTGTATTTCCTCCTAGGTTTTTGATAGGGGTTCTCTGCAGGAATGGATCTTCCCCCTTCTTCGCTCCAATCTTGGTAACCACATGTAAATTCTCAGAGTTTCATGCTTGATGCTTTGGTATGATTTTTACAAAGTTAACATTATTTGTGTACACAATTCCTCTATAGAATTATTGGGAAATCTTCCAAATAATGGTCTCTTACACCACAGTGCAAAATTTCAGATCAGTTCTATCCTTTAGAGGATGATATGGAATTAAATGATCTTCCTTGTAGAAAACAAATAAATACTTCTCGACATATCCTCCTTGACCACCATGTTGAACCCTCGAATTCCATATTGACCTCGACCTCCATAACAACCTCTTATGCAGTAGCCTCCATCACCTCTTCCTTGATAGCCTCCTCTATGTGGGGCCTAATTTGGATCTGCATTTTGGGCATGGTATATAGTCTTGTAGTTCAGTTTGTTTCTACCATTGTGTTGGCATTCAGATTTACTATGCATGGGTTAGTCAGTAATGGCGCACCATTGATCTCTATCATTCTTCATATTTTGTGGGAAATCTCGTGTAGAGTGGTTCGTCATGCATTCACAAATGTCACAAAAATATTCAGTGTGTACTATTATGACATCATGTTATCTGTCGGTCGACTCTCTATATTTGCAATTCTCTTTTGTATGACCCTCATTCATATATATTGTGCACCATAGGTCTTCTCTTCTTATTGCTAGGTATCGAATTTATCTTTGCATAATTTCTAGTTTTTTCTCCAACCATTTATCAGTCGACAAAGTAACCTAGTTGTCATAAGACTCGATTTGTTGTGCTTTCTTTAGTTCATCTTCACAAATTTGATCTTGTGCATCCTCAATGGTGCTATAATTATTTGGAGCAAGCTGACAACGAACCATTACACAAGAAATTGATTCTCAATTTTGTAGGTGATTTGTCTAAGCAAATCCTCAAATATTGCATCATAATCTATGACTGACTCACCTGGAATTTGTTTGATATCCTTGAGTTTTTGTAACGCAAAATGCTTGACATCTTGGGTTTTAAAGAATTATAAAAATCCTTTCTTAATATCATATTTATTTCTCTTACGTCTTTCTATAAAATTAATGAACTAGGTAAAATATCTTCTTCTTAACACACCCGCAAATTGTGCCATATGCTTTGTCTTGACCACTTGGTGACTAGCGAAGGGGCCAATTGGCTGCTAGTGATGGGGCAACTAGCAGTTGTTGATGAGGAAACATGACGGTTTATAAGTGATGATGAGTATTAGGCATAACAAATATGTGATATTGTGTAAAGGCCCTCATGCTCTCGAGGACGCTAATTATTCTTATTATTTTTCCACTCCTTGTTATAGTCCAAAATGCCACCACTATGCATTTTTTATCATGGCCCATCCATATACACACTTGCAAATCACTTTTGTTGTTTTTCCTTCTTAAAAAATCCATTTTTCAAGGTGTACGTTCCCTGATATACATGCATCATGCGTACATACGCTAGTCGATACATATACAACCCACGTATACCCACAAAAGTTGAAAAAAAATAAAAATTTTGCACTTCTCGAAAGGGTTTACGGGCTATTTTGGGTTGCATAACCATTCTTACCTCTTGTATCCCTTCTCAAAACCGAATAACCATCTAATGTCCATATAAAAGGGTCCCTAAGGGAGTTCATTTGATATACTTTTGAATAAGCAAAGAAACTATTCCCAAATTTGTCCTTTCTCTCTGAGCTTATGCATCCAATTATAAGTATCCATCCTTAGCAATCTCATTCTCTCATCCTCTTTATGCAATCCATCAAACCCCTTAGTTTTTCATGTTGATTGAGAGGATTTGCTAGTGATTGTGGGATTAATGCACTTGGAGTCTTATTGGAGGAACCCAAGAGAGGTTCGTAGAGCGGTGTTAGCATCAAAGATTCTGGTTGTAATGGTCCTTATATGTTCTTAATAAAAAAGAGCTTTCACTTCCCAATTCATTTGCCTATGTTTTTGTGAATAATTTTGAATGTTTATAGCTTATTTCATGAGAATTAGTACATGTTTATGTTAACAATGATTGCACATATGTTGTTGTAGATTACTTTTTGAGTTGTTTCAGTTCATCTTTGGGAGGAGAACTGCAAACCGAGAGAAAATAGTGAACGAAGGTGATCTAGGTGGATATTGGTGGCCACCCACCTATTCCAACTGGCTCATTTTAGCATTTTTAGTTTGGCAGTTTTGTTTCTAGTTTTCGAGTCCCAAACTTCCGGGGCCATTTTGAGGCTCTAAACAATGTTTTGAGGGCTCATCAGGGCTAGACTATAGATGAAGACATGTGTAGTCCTCAGATAGACCTTTCCAATGAGCTATCCTGTGCCCCAAACAGAGATTGTACGCCAAAATTACGCCCCTGGGAAGTTGATACTCCAAACTACCCAAAACGATGTCCACAAAATTGTTGGCTTTTCATCTTCCGGGGTTAGGGTTTTCGATTTTATTTATGTTAAAAATGCCTTTATAGCTTCATTGTAAAATCATATTCTTGCGAATGAGAGTAGCAGACACATCTCTTCTCCGAGATAAGATGCCACCATTGTAGCGAGTCTTTCACTTTATAAATTTATAGTATTTGTACATTTTCACTCATTAATAGAAAATTGTGTATTATTGTATCTCTGTGGTTATGGTTACATCTCTGATACATTTCTATTATATTATTGGATATCCAAGATATATCTGTACATTTTTTTATTATAATTCCACTCTCTTTTTGTGCCGAAAATAATCTGAATCAGTGGCATGAGAGCAGGATTCTCTTGATTATTTTTCAGTGCATGTCCCCGACGAGGTCCAAGTATATCAAGTTAGGTCTCGATATTGTCTCTCTTGAGTAAAATCTCTCTTGCATGCCCAAGAAACCCTCCATGGAGGAAGAAAAGAAAAGTGATAGAGTAGGCGATTCTATTAATCTATTGCTTGAGCAAGCTCTCACACGACAGAGGGACCAAATGATGGAGATTTTTTCCCACATCCTTCAACGCATGTCGATACAAATAGGTGCATCTTCATCAAGCAACCACTTTGGAAGCACCTCTCCTTTCAAGGTACAAGCTAATTTTGATATTCGCATATTTGAAGGACAGATATATGCGGATTCCCTAGAAAAATGGTTAAATCTGCTAGAAAGTTATTTCTATGTTCATAATTTCTTTGACACGGAAAATATCACCTTCACACTCCTCAAGGATCTCCTCCATGTCAAACATTAGTGGGAAACTTACTGGGAGAGAAATTCCACAGAGGAGTCTGGAATATATGGGGCCGAGCCCACTTGGGATTTTTTTATGGTTGCGGTAAAGGAATAGTGTTACCCTATTGGAAACTACGAGGAATCGTACATGAGATGGACCACACTATGACAAGAGAGCGGCCAAGCAGTTCTGGAATTCACCAATACCTTCCATACCTTGCACACAAGGATGGGTATCAAAGACTCTGAATGACATTTGGTTATGAAATACCATGGGGCTCTAAACAGATACATCCAAACTGAAATGGATTTTCTGGACATCTCATCACTCGATGTTGCTTATCGATATGTTTTTAAAATTGAGCATAAATTTAAGCACTAGAACAAGCGGGATTTTGGGTCTACAAATCTACAACAACAAAAGTATGATAAAGAAAACCCTAACAAACAGCCTCCCGAAAACCAGTCCAAGCCACAGGAAAAGAAGGGTCACAGGAAGATGAAGAAGGGCACCAGAAAATGGTGCGATTTCCACAAAATCCCCTGACAAAACACCGATGAATGTCGTTCAAAATAGTCATTGGTAGCTGAGAACAAAGACAAGGAGTCGTACCTTGATTGGGAATCTGATTCAGAAAATACTTGTAGAAGATAGATCATCGACGCAGACCCCACTACTATTGTCGCAAGCACAATAATTCAACCAGAAGAACCAACTGATGCTAAAGAGGGGGAGCACCTTTTTCATTCACAGATGTGGGTAAAGGGGACCCTGCTACATTTTATTGTTGACAGTGGAAGCCAGAAGAACCTCGTCTCAGAAGACGTCGTTAAATAGTTGGTATTTTCAACAACACCACATCCACATCCATACAACATCGGGTGGCTTCGTCAGGGACGAGATCATTGTATCAGCCAAAAGTATCAATTTTCATACGATATCCATCCCTTCAAGGATGAGGTATTATATGATGTTTCCACGCTGGATGTCTGTGATGTTCTCTTGGGCCAGACATATATATGTAAGTTCCATGCTATCTACGAGTCTCAACCTTGTAGTGCCATTGCTACTCTGGGGGGTCATCTCTACATAATACCAGAGGTAATTCTGACTACTGTCCCATCTAAATTGTGTCGCAAGGTAGTATTGCATACTACAAAATTCATCTTCTTCACAATCTGTTCAAAAGGTGAATAGAAGGACACTACAACCATAGCATCCTCAGCTAAGAACTATTGGCACAGGGTTAGACCCATGGTTCAACTCTAATAGCACACCAACACACCCTAACTACTGGCCCTTTCGGAAACACCTGCGAAGTAGATGAAGTCTCACCCGAAGTAGCAATAGGGGTGTTGCAGGACACAGGTGTCTACAACCAAAGGAAATGAAAAGTGATTCCACAACAACAACCCAACATATCCTAGAGGTTCTTTAACAGTCCTATGCTTACTTCGTGGAGTTAGTTATAACTCTTATATTTAACAGGGAATACCACAATGCAATAATAATATAACAGATAGAAAATAACACAACATCAACCACAAAGAAAAATATTTACGTGGTTCACCCTCTCCCTAGGGATACATCCACAAAACTATGCTTCTTAATATATTAGATGAAAACATATAGTTCTATATGTGCATTTAGCTGCAAATCCTTCTCTCTCTTTCTCTTTATTCCCTTTCCCTGTGCACCCAGCTACAGGGTTGATCTTCTCACCCAACTGAAGATCTCAAAATACAAGCATACACTGTTACATCTCAATATCTTTATCTCTGCAATATGTCCTTGGAAGCATCCTCCATAGCTCTGCGGACTAGACTGATATGATCCTCTGTGAGCGTGGCCTTCAACTAAGGTTTACTAACGCGCGTCTTCTTTCTTGTTGAGGGTTTCTTTGGAGAAGCCTTCCTCTTCTAAGGTATTATTGTTTCAGTAGGGGGATCTTGAGGTGGTGTAGCTTCGCCTTCTCCTTTATTTTCTCTTTCATCCCCTTCTCCTTTTCCATCTGCTTCATCTCCTCCTCCTCCTGTTGAGTTAGACCCATTATCTTCTGAGGCATTGTCCTCCTCATCAGTCTCTATATCCTATATTTCTTCCCTCTTTTTCTTTTTCTTCATCCCACTGGACTGTCCAACATGCTCAACCTGGGTGACTAGAGGGATTCCTATGGTGTCAGTATTAGAGAGTTCTGCATCAGCAATAGGTGCCAGACATTCCTTCGGTCACTCCTTCATGATATGGTCCATGTCTTCATCTATTAGCTGTTAGTATGACTGTAACTCTTCCTTGTTCTCGTCTCTGTGTGCAGTGATATAGATGAAATGCATATCTACGTGGAACTTGGATATTGGTGTGTACTCATGTAGGGTGCACGGCTTTTATCGGATTAATCGGTAGGTGCAGACACTAACTGATCTCCCTAGATCCACCTATATCTAGAACAAAACACACCAGAACATGACGCTTTCCTTAAGTTTAGATATTGAATTTACTAACCAAAGAGGGATGAGTGACATACCATTTAAATGTCGCTTCCTCTCGCCATCGCCATCCTAGCTCCATTCCAATGCTCATACCATGATGATCCTTCAAAAGAATGCAACCAACCAAAGTGATAGTAATAGCATAAACTCAATATAAACCTATGTATGTGATCAAGGAATCATGCAATAAAACACAACAAGCTTTATAGGAAATAATCATATTACTGTATCATATTAAATGTGAGAGATTACAACCATGGACTTGATGTTGTAAGGTCCCTTCCAACTGTCCTTCGTTCCCAACACACTTTCACTCCAATAATTCTGAGAGCATAGATCTGATACTACTCACAATCTATCTTGACAAAGCAAATCTCAAAGCCACTCTAACCAAGCTAATAATTCCAAGCCAACCAAAGCTAACAAGATCAAGAACCCCTTTTCCATGAGAGCTCCTCTCCTTTTATAAGTTGAAGAGGATAAGGTGAGGAGGTTAGGATGATCCCACTAAATCATGAAAGCGAGTAAGATCCAAACCATTCGGATGCCACCTCACCATGAAAGTTTCTCCTTCTAGAAGATTCGAGAAAACGCTCGTTTTTCCCATGTGTAAGAATTCTCGCACCCTACTTATAGTACAACCTGTGAACTGTTCACACCCTAGATATGATGCAGCCTGCGAGAATCAGGCATTCTCGCACCCTAATACATAGGCAGCCTGTGAACTTCCTTTTTTATAAGGTTTTTACATAGGAAAATGCAACTTCTTTTCTCAGGAAAAGTTCTTCTCCCTTCTCTCTTCAGCTCAGGCCACTGATCCCTCTGAAGGAAATAGATAGGTTTACATCATTAACGGTAATAGGGATGATGAAAATAATGTGTAACAGAGAGACCCCCAAAGTATGAAGTTAGAACATAGTGATAGTTGAAATACTTTGTCAAGTGTGTGTAGGGAACAAGGAACAGTCGGTCAGAAATCTGCCAACAAACAAGGAAATACAGTACAATAATATATCATCACTGAGGTAGGCATTCCCATACTCAAAATAAAAATGACTCAAAGAATAAATGATGACATGTGAAGATCCATGTCAAGTAAGACAGGTCATGGCCACCAAACATACACTGTGGATCCATGCCGATATGACTCAAATCTAAACATAGCCACCAAAAATACATTATGGATATATGTGTTAAAGACTCAAATTTGAACATAGCCACCAGACATACAATGTGGATCTATGTAACAGTACACTGAATATACTCCAACGCAACCTGGATCTATCAGAAAATATCCAGGGTATTCATCTCCACCACTCTATAGTACGAATCTAACCATGCGAATACATGTGTCGAAGTCGAACATGGTAGAAACCACTTGATTACCGGTCATTAGTGTATACCGTTAACAAGTGCGAGGGAAATCACCATTAATGTCAATGAATTCCACGGTACACTAGTACAATCCAACGAATGTGAATTAATGAGATGAAGTCGAACACTCGGAAAAATCTCCCGATTAGGGGTCAATAATGAAAACCCACTGTCGAAAGCGAGGAAACCTGCCATTAAGGCATGCAAGTTCCAAGGTACCAATTAGTTTCTAAGTCTAATCCCTGGATAATAAGTTGAAGTCGACAGGAAAAGACTCGTCACAGGAGGGCCTTAATGTATCCCACATCAATGACACGAAACAAGTAACAAGATTTGATGTAGATCAGAGTAACAAGTGATTCAGGACTAACTCAAGGATGGTCGATGCAATAGAAGGCTTAAAGACTACAAAAATGGCCGACACAATAGAAGGCTTTTCAGATTGGACATCTTTTTGAAAATATTAACGACACAACAACTGTCTTGGGAAATAATGACTCAACAACAGGGATCATAAACCAATTTGTAATCTTATAAAGGAGTATGATTAGGAGACAAGTGGATTTTCCAACCTAGACACAGGGTGAGTGAAAGGCTATCATGTTCAAAAGTGACTCTTCCACAGAATACAGGTTTAGACACAATTCTTTCCCAATTTTTTCCCCCACCATTTATGGAGAGTAACTCTTTATTTTTACACAAGATTGAGGAGGATAACATATGCTTGTAATGTAAGCTTATCCTTCGGATAAGTCCTTCGGAGTATGTTTAAAGAACCCTAAGAAGGAGTGGTTCGGTTCCATTACGGGTCTGTCGATGTTTGTTTAACGAGTCCAAAGATAGAAAACTTGAAGGTTTTTCATGATTATAGAGTCTGGAAAAACACTTAAAAGAGAACTCTCTCAGTTCCTTTTTTATAAAATAGTCTGATGAGACCAAAGAAGAGATAAATTATCGCCCAACATACGCTTTCTTCAAATAATTTAACGAGCGTGAAAATAGCAAGGTCACTCAGTAATCTTTTCATGTTTAGAGAGTCTGACAAGAGCTTAAAGAGGACTCCAAGGGGGTTCCTTTTTCGTATAACCTTCATGAGTCGGAAAAAGTGATAAAAGTATACTCGGTTACATTCTCATTGATTTACGAGCATGAGAAAGAACAAAGACTAAGCTCGGTAACTTATTCTCATGTATTTACGAGCATGAAAAAGAACAAAGACTAAGCTCGGGATTGTTTTCATTTTTACGCAAGCTTAAAAACAAAACAAAACTATGCTTGGAATAGATTTCAATTTTTTACACAAGCTTAAAAACTAAACAAAATTGTGCTTGGACCTGGTTTCATTTTTACACAAGATTGAACCAGAGGAAACTATGCTTGAGTTAGGTGGTTCTATTTTTACACAAGCTTGAACCATAGAAAACTATGCTTGGACTTCCCAATGCATAACACATGGATGGTTGGTACTTAGCCCCCAGCTTAATAAACTAGCGGCTCTACTTCAGCATGAAGTTCAGAGGCTGGAAGTATTGCCCCCCAAGCTTCGTTTCATCCAACGAAAAAGGCGGAGGAAAGGAAGCTTCAAATACTAGATGAAGGACTTGACTCAAACAGAGAGGGGGAACACTATTTCATTTTTTCACGAGCTTGACATAGAAACAAGAACTATGCTCGTAACCTCTGTTTCATTTTTCAATGAGGTTGCCACAGAGATGCAAAAACTATCCTCATGTGGTTTCATTTTTTAACGAGCTTGAAATCAAAAAAATCGTGCTCATAGACCTTTGTTTCATTTTTTAACGAGGTTGCCTCAGATATGCAAAAACTATCCTCGGAGTCTTCTTGACCATGGATTCCAAGAGGACAATGCTCTGGAAGGAGACCATGTCAAGGTACAAAACTCGATCATGGCTTCCAAGAGGTCTTCATTGGAAGGAAGAAACACACTTTGGAAGGACACCATGTCGAGGGTCGCGATAGGAGTAAAGAGATCAGGCTCTAACAACCCTATCGAAGAGATCACCATGTCAACTACTGGATCTAAGTCATTAAAAGTTGAAGCCATGGGCGACAATGCCACATAATTGACCTGTGGTGGGGGCGATACCATCTGCATATAAGAACCATTCAGGGAAGCAATCCAGTCAGGGTCAATGAATGAAAGTTGATCAACAGTCACAACTCGTCCATCGTGAGGGAAAGATATCACACAAAAAAGAGTAGACACAATAGCTTTCATGGCATAGACATAATCTCTCCCAAGGAGTAAAGAAAAATCCAAGGGGTCTTGGACTACCATGACATCAATGAAGACAGTTTTCCCTCCCAAAGTTACAGGAAACTGAGGAAGGGTCCCTAAAGGTTGAATAGTTCTTCTGTTAAAAGGTAACATATTCTACATAACCGGCACAAGTGGAGGACAACCCAAAGCTTTCCAAGCAAAAGAGGACAAAATACTAACAGACGAACCTTCATCTATGAGAATTTGAGGAACATCTCGACCACAAACCTGTACTGTAATCTGGAAAGGAATGTGAGAGGGAATAGAAGGTCCAGTTAGCACACTCCAATCAAAACAGATGGCCTCATTACTTGGAGGGGGTTCCATGGGAGAAGGAGGAATAGCCCCTGACACAGCATAGTCTATATCAACAAGAAAAACATGGGCAGTATCAGGTTCACTCTCTAGTGGGAGAGTAGGATCGACCGATGATGAGATCAGATCGACCACTTGGGTTTCATTCTCCAAGGGGAGAATGGGGTCGACAAGTGTAAACGGATCGACCACTTTGATTTCTCTCTCTAAGGGGAGAACAAGATTGACCGAGGATGGTATCGTATCAACCACTTTGTCATCTGGTTCAACTAAGGACGTGACCATATTGACGACATGATCAATCGAATTGACCGATGAAGGGACCGGAGTGATCATTCCATCAACTATTGGAGGGTTGATAGAAAGCTTACGGTAAGCAGCTGGAAGTTAAGGTTGTGAAACAGTCATGTCTTCCAATAGTTTAGAGGCTTCATCCATATGAGGAAAAAGGTGAGTGAGATGACCCCCTTTGCATAACATACACAGGAACTTGACTCTACTTTTCTTCTTCCCAACCGTATCATGACTGGTTGATGGGGGGTTGTCAGCATATTGTTCAGAGGCTAATGACGGGCTTGGCGAGGATGTGTAGACCATACTTCTATAACCTTGGATAGACCAGGGAAATCCTTAAGAAGATGTATACCCTTACAAAGCCTGCAAGGGTACTTGGGCTTATGGTTTGTTTGGGTGATCTTGACATCATCAACACTCCCAGCATGAGTAACAGTAACTTGTTGTTTTCGAACATGTTTGACAGCGGTTGGAGGTTTGGATCCTTGCTTAATTTTCTTCTTCTTATTCTTCCTTTTCTTCTTCTTCTTATTCACCAAGTTACTAGCTTCAGAAATTTCGCTCGATGAAGAAGATGAAATGGAAGGTGACCTTGCAAGCGAAGAAGGCGAAGAAGACCTTACTGGTGAAGATGGTGAAGGATCAACATGAGGTTGATGTTCTTGGGGGGAAGTGATTACGACCGAAGCGCTTGCTACATTCGGGATTACCTGAGTGGAAAACAACCATACCGGTAATCCAATTATGAGACCTGGAAGGTTCAAAGTAGCGAGGTGAGGAGGACCAATGTTTCCATAAGAAGGAAAAAAAAAAGGTTCCCCTCGAGCAGAGGTTCTTTCATTGGTCATTTCAGGAACTGATGTCATTAAAAACAAAAATCCAATCTAGAGTCCTCTAAGGAAAACAAACAGCACATGCTAAAAATCTAGTAAGCAAGCAAGCAAACAAAACCTTCTCACAATGAGCACACTAGTTGGTGATGAAATCCAACGTCGTGGGAACAAAGTAAGAAGGGGCTAAGATAGAGCAGGTGGAAAAGTTACGTTGACGACCTGCTTAACGGACTTACACCCTGGTGCAAGCTCTCACACATAATCGTGGGTATACTCTCCAAGGAGCCCGAGTGATTTTGGCCAACGTCGATTCCAGGTACCGTGAAGACTTGCCCCTCCACAGTCACCTCATGTAAAGAACCTAGAGATATAGGCCACTAAGGTTACCAATTACTACAATGATGCCTGGAAAAACAGTCGACAGTCCGATCCACGTGCAAGGGCAGGGTATCTAGCCTGAAATCAACTCGAAAGGCTTCCACTCATCATTGTGGGTATACCTCTCAAGCAACCCCCATAATACACGTAATATCTACACCAAGACCAACAAAGGAGGGTGAGTAACTATGCTAGTCTCAATGCAACCTCGTGATTGACCCTTGTGTTAGAAGGGCTTCCCAAGACAAAATGTAATAAGTGGATTTAACTGCTCCCTAACTCAAGATTCTATGCTTGTTTTCAACTTTGGAAAGTTATCTTTCACACCTATTTCAAAGCCCTACAACTAATATAATGTAGGTTTGCTACCAGAAAATATAAAAATGTCTAATCAATTTTTATAAGCGCTTTATTTTATGGTTGTTGTTACTCAAAAGGAAGATGGCGTGGACAATATGGTGTTTTGACCGACTCAAAAATTATGCAAATATATGAAGATGCAATCTTTTCATTTCGATGAAAGCTATGCTACGAGAAGGAGAAAACATTTATCATTCCCATATGCATGATGTCCCAAAATATATTAAACTCATCAATATCAAGATTCTCAAGAAATGAGAAAAAGTCACTGAACACCAATGCACAATTCATGCCCCCCCGGCCATGAGGGGGAATTTTTTTCATAATTTAAGATCAAAAAACACCAAGAATCATGCAATTTCACTACTTCAAATGCAAGGATGCCCCCAATCTAATATAAATAAAGAAATTAAATCCAAACTAAAAGTTCTCTTTTAAAGCGAACTATTCAGAAGAAATCTGATCTTTCCTTAAACAATTCTGAAGAAAACACATGCTTTGTAATTGAAAGACACTCAAAACAAGAGACTAATCCTTCAAAACGAAACAAAGCAAAAGTGGCTAAAAGAAACTCAAAGGATGTCAAGCAGACTGTAAACAGATCAATATAGGCTCTAAAAGCTCAATCCAACTGATCAAAGAAAAACTGGGTCATCAAAAGATGACAAGACCCAATCCAAAAAGTTTACAAAGAAGTTCTCAGCCTAGCAGTATATTACAGTGCGAGAATTAGGTATTCTCGCAGGCTAGACATTGGTAGGGTGCGAGAAGTTCGAACTGAACCTAACAGCAGGGTGCAAACATCAATGATTCTCGCAGTCCACAGACAGTTACAATGCGAGAATATCTATAATCAAAGAAAATTTTGAAAAAGGACAGGGAATCTAAGTGAACTTCTAGATCCAGAGAGTCTGGATGGATCTCCCATAGACTTAGAGACAAGAAAAAAATAAATCAAAGCAAGGGAAACTAGACTAAATAGGAAACAATTCGTTCCCCAGTGGAGTCGCCAATTTTGTTATCGGATTAATCGGTAGGTGCAGACACTAACTGATCTCCCTAGATCCACCTAGATCTAGAACAAAACACACTAGAACATGACGCTTTCCTTAAGTTTAGATATTCAATTTACTAACCAAAGAGGGATGAGTGACATACCATTTAAATGTCGCTTCCTCTCGCCATCGCCATCCTAGCTCCGTTCCAATGCTCATACCATGATGATCCTGCAAAAGANAGACAGCACCTGTGTATGGACTGGCCTAGATTTCCTGAAGCCCTCTGTAGATAAAACTATTGGCCGTCGAACTACTATAGTGTCACCGAGAACAGCACTCGGGAAGATACTCTCTAGTACTTGGGTAGTCGGGTAGTACGGCTAAGGGTACGGTCTATCCTCCCTAGTTAGTGCCCTGAGATATTGGGCCGAGTACTACTGTTGGACCCTGCACGTATATCAGAGAGCTATAGCACAGGGAAAACCCTTGTCTGTAGAACCTTTGAATACCTAACCCTTGGGGAACATAAACAACAATTTAAACAAGTTATACCGACGAGATCTATTAACCCGCATCTGTATTTGGGTGGCTAAGTAAATACTCTCTGGTTCAGAATTTGGGGATTTCAATACTGCAGCATTCTTCAGACCAAAGCATAACCCCGCAGCTGTAAAAAACAAAAAATAAAAAAAAATAAATAAATAAATCAAAGCAAGGGAAACTAGACTAACTAGGAAACAATTCGTTCCCCATTGGAGTCGCCAATTTTGTTATCGGATTAATCGGTAGGTGCAGACACTGACTGATCTCCCTAGATCCACCTAGATCTAGAACAAAACACACTAGAACATGACGCTTTCCTTAAGTTTAGATATTGAATTTACTAACCAAAGAGGGATGAGTGACATACCATTTAAATGTCGCTTCCTCTCGCCATCGCCATCCTAGCTCCGTTCCAATGCTCATACCATGATGATCCTGCAAAAGAATGAAACCAACCAAAGTGATAGTAATAGCATAAACTCAATATAAACCTATGTATGTGATCAAGAAATCATACAATAAAACACAACAAGCTTTATAGAAAAGAATCATATTACTGTATCATATTAAATGTGAAAGAGAGATTACAACCATGGCCTTGATGTCGTAAGGTCCCTTCCAACTGTCCTTTGTTCCCCACACACTTTCACTCCAAGAATTCTGAGAGCATAGATCTGATACTACTCACAATCTATCTTGACAAAGCAAATCTCAAAGCCACTCTAACCAAGCTAATAATTCCAA
>JASDQU010101019.1:626027-647668 GCA_032191745.1 Picea mariana
GAACCCTAGCTTGGATATTATTGTAACAGAGCGCTGCTCGATTGGAGGTTGCCCCCTCGAAGAGGCCTGTGAACATTGCTATCTGAATCAAGTGCTATTTCTGTTCAAGTGCTATTTCTGTTTCTATTTCGTATATCATTTCTGTGTATTGTGAAGATTATGCTGGATATTTCACGGTTATTCTGTTATTTCTAGCATTTCGTTTCTGTTCTGCATATTTTATATATCTGGTATCTTGCAAACGACTCCAATGGTTCTATCTCGGGAAAGGTGGCTCCTTCAGGCATTTTCCAAGTGACAAATGTGATCAAAGCGATGAAACAACTAAAGTGGAATTTGTATTCCAAATCTTGAGCTTTGTGGAAATCCTTCTCGAGTTCATTGACGAGGTAGCTTGCCCAGTTCATCTACATGCCCTCCACACATTTTCCTGTGAGGTCCACCACGAACCTAGTGACCTGTGTGGGGCGGTTCTTTCTTATGAGATTTCCAACTATGAGTTGGAAAGAGAGGCACATTGTGCCATCCTATAAAGAGGATACCTTGTAACCTCGCTTTCCTTTTTCGACTTCGTCATAAGCCTCCTTCATGCGTTGTTCCAGGGAGCGGTCTAAGGCCTTCCCTAAGTAAAATTGTTGAGGGTCAGGTCCCTTCATGCTTAATCCTGTAATCTAGAGGATCAACACTGGATCCACAGTAATCCTTCGGTCGAGCCAAAGGTATCCACCTATATATCACGACAAGAGGAGTTTAACACAAGCGTTAACCTCCTAGTGATGGCCAAAAATGGTGAATCTTCATCAATTTTAGCACAGTGGATTGCTCCAATCTCTTAATACATGGTTGGGAGATGAGGCAAGGCTTCTTTCCATTTGACTTCGTCAAGTAGCAGTGGGGCACTAGAATAGCATAGTTCTTCCTATCTTCTAGATTGAAGTTGTTGTTCTTCAGCAGTGGGATCTATCCTAACTGACTTCCAACTATGCGTATGCATTTCTAAATGTACGTAGTGATCAGGGTGTACTAATAATATCATGGGATGTTGTCGCAGTTGACTATGCCAGACAAAGGTGGGATATACTCTTGTAGGATCGATGGGATCTACTTCACATTAGCTAGATCGTTGCGATGCTTACTTCGCTGCTTAGTCGCAAGGTTGACACAGCCAGAATGACGTCCAGCCGAAGGGGAATCTTGAAGTCCCCTAGTCGATGATGCATGTACACCTTCAAATAATGGTTTATCATCCATCAACTTCTTGAGGACTTCCTCGACATACTTCTCTAATGCACTAGGTTTGCCTGACATTCTCACTTTTAAACAAACAGGTTGGGGTAGACGAATAGACAGGAGGGGTAAACAACGGATGGAAAGGTCTAGCTTCAGATAACACAACTCAATGCATGATCAATTCTCTTCTTGGCTCAGATAATCATGTGTAGAAAAAAGTAGTCCTGACGCAATGACCAATGGGTTAAATAAGTAGGGCAACATAACAGATTCTTCCAATGGCAAGGAATGCTTCCATTAATGTGAATCTATCTATTATGGCGCAGTCTTAACATCCCAAAAGAGGTCCATCCATCCATAAATGTGTTTTATAGTCATTCTGGAGCATCGTTCTAACGGTCGGGGCACCTCCAATGGTCACATAGCTTTGCCAGGGAAAAGTCCCATTCTATGCGATCGTGTTGTTTCGACGATGTTCAACTCCTGCGAACCTGCCTCCTGAGACGTTCCAGTCTGTGAAGTCTTCCATCTATTCTCTGTATCTTCTTGTAGTTTTTCTAACTTGGATTTCTTCTTATTGATATTCCTTTCCTTCTTCCCTATGATCTGAGTCTCTCTAACAGTTTATGGAATCTTCTTTCCATTCTTATTCTTATCTTCTCCTAGCGTGGTGACTTTGCACTGCTGATGTGCCCTCAAAGGGTTTGAAGTTAATATCCCTTCTCTTAATATTTTCTGGGTGGATATACTTCTTTCTTGAATATATAGGTCCTCCAAACCTTCTTTCATTCTTTCAACCTTGACAACTAATTCTCTTGCCTTTTGTTGCTTCGACTTATCCTCTCGCTCTTCTATTAGTCGATCTATTTTTCTGGATATGAAATCCCTTAGTTCTTTCTTTTTCTTTTCTGTAGCTTCTTCCTATGCCTTCCTTCTGATATGATCCTTCTCAATCCAAGTCTTACCTAGAAAAAGTGGGAAAGGGGCGTTGTTCTCAACAAACTTAGTGACTTCAAATTCCTCTTTAGTCGATGTTCCATGAGAAATAATAGGTACATTAGTAACTCTTCCACATAGGGTGATCATCTTTCCTTTAAATAAGCCTATTCTTCCCAATGAAGGTACCACAATAGGCTTTCCAAAAATTTCCCAAGTTTCTTTTGTCATAACATTCACTTGTGTTTCTTCATCCAATATACAGTCTATGTCAAAGTCTTCTATTCTTGTATTTATGTGTTGTTTTACTTTCAGGATCTCTGGTAAACTGACATCTTTATGAACATCCATCATTTCTTTTAACTGTACTAACGTAATCTGAGATTTCTCTGGTTCTTTTTCTTTATGACTTTGTAACATGCTCTTATTATCTTGACTTCCTCCATATTTTTCTTGTCTCATGTTCATCATTTCAACTTTAGCAATCATCCTTGGACAATCCTCAACCTCATGACCAACAATCTTACAACAAAGAAAAATAGAACCTACATCAGGGAATTCCTTAGCAAGATGTCCCAGTATTATGAAATTATAACACAAATTTAATCCTCTTTTTCTCTTGTATGTTCCCCAACTTCTTCTGTACTGTGCACTAGGATCACAGTGCTGGACCTATAATCTGCAAAAATTCTTTCTAGGTTCTTGCATCCAGTTATTAGTCCAAAATTATTTCTATGCATAGGAATAACATATCTTTCTTCATTTCTATTAAATTTATTCAGATCAACTCTTTCTTGCAACTATGCCCTAACTCTCAGACTAGGACATAATCTATTAAACATACTTAAATTCATGCTTTCGAAACAAAAATTTTCACTTATCTTTCTCTTGTCAAAGCACAAAGCTTACCTCTTTTTGGATATTACCTCTTTTCTTTAGATTGGATTTATTTATTAGCACAGAGCTTCACAAGTCAAGTAGAGTACTGCGCACTACAACAACAGATCTACGCACAGAGCTTCTCTTTTCTTTACTTCAGTTCCCAGCAATCACAGTTTCAAGTTCCGACAACATAACCATTTTTTGAGACAGGGGTAGATCCAAGGTTCAACGTTCAACAATGCACCAAAAAAACCCTAACTAATGACCCTTTCGGCAACACCTGCGAAGTAGACGAAGACTCACCCGAGGTAGAAGCAGGGGGGGTTACAGGACATAGGTGTCTGCAACCAAGCTGGGACACATATCTGTGATAATAACACTTCGCACAATTGTCTATTAACACTTAGGATATGAGATGAATTAGTTCATTAGCTTCATTAACATCACAGAACATACCCAAAGATAGATCGGCGCAGTAAAAATAAATATTAAGAACTTCAATCATTTAGCACATAACACTGAGTTAGATCTAACATTCATTCATCTTTAACATACATAAAGCACTAAGCATCAACAGATCTATCTATCATACATAAAAGAACTGAGCAGATTTGTAACATAAACAACACAACACAAATCAAACCAAGGACACAATATATACGTGGTTCACCCTTGTGTGGGTCTATGTCCACCAACTGCTTTGTCTTCTTTATTATTCTTCTAAATATTACATTCATCTGCTCCTGTGCACTAAGCCACAGAGCCGAGCTTTGCATAGGACAGGAGATCTGCGCACTGAGCACCAGATCCTCCTTTAAAAAGTAGGTCTAGGCATAGATACAACTTCTCTATCAAGCACAAAGCCTTACAACATACACATTTTGTTGCACAAAGAAACCCAAAACTACTTTCACCTAGCCACCACAGCTTTGCTTCACTTAGATACTTCTACCATACATTATTACTTATTTATACTTTTACAATCCCTTACAATAAGGCCTAATCATGGGTAAACCCATGGGTCGACATCCCATAACCCATTAAAAAATCCCTAAATAACCCCTTCTTGGGTCTACATATCCTGCAAAATAAGTGAGATCTGCAATATCAGCTGCGCCTGGGCACTCCATCTTCGATCAGTTTGTCAAAGTCCAAAAGTGGTCCAATCCTGACCAAGGTTTCTCAAAACTTGGTCGAGGGCCAACAAGAACCTTCTATCCAACAGAAGCAGGTTGAAAATACTGCAACAAAGTGAAAAGATTCCTTCTGCACACATACATCTCATGTAGCTCGATTGGTTGAAAAAATTCAACCTCGCTAGCAATAGGTTCATGACAGCCTTCGACAACGCAACATCTCCAACAAGGCAAGAAGCACCCCAAGAACTCAATGTAGTGGAGACCATTTCTTCATAAGGAGGGAGGATTGATCCAGGTGGATATCAATGGCCACCCACCTATTCCAATTGGCTCAATTTGGAAATTTTAGTTTGGCATTTTTGTTTCTAGTTTTCGAGTCCCAAACTGTTAGGGCCGTTTTGAGCCCCTAAACAATGTTTTTAGGGCTCGCCACAGTTATACTATAGACAGATTCAAATTATGACGATACCATGTGTAGTCCTCAGATACACATTTCCAATGAGCTATCGTGCACCCAAAACGTAGATCATACGCCAAAGTTACGCCCCCGGGAAGTTGATACACCAAACTACCCAAAATGAGGTGCACAAAATTGTTCACTTTTCATCTTCCAGGGTTATGGTTTTGTATTGTATTTATGTTAAAAATTCCTTTAGAGCCTCATTGTAAAATCATCTTCTTTTTAATGCGATTAACAGACACATCTCTTCTCAGAGATAAGCTGCCACCATTCTAGTGAGTCTTTCACTCTATTTCTTTATAGTCTTTGTACATTTTCGCTTATTAATAGAAAATTGTGTATTATTGTATCTCTGTATTTATGGTTGCATCTATGATACATTTTTGTTATATTATTGGATATCTAAGATATCTCTATACTTTTATTTATTATATCTCCACTCTCATTTCATGCCAAAAATAATCTGGATCAAAAGGGGATCTACTACGAATGAAAGGATTCAAGGTGTCATTCTTCATCTTTTTCCTATTTGCCTTGTTTAAAAGAAATCATTAGGGTTTGTGAGATTGGATAAGAATAGGTTAGTTTCTATATTTTAAGGAGTCATCACTCTAGATATCCATTAGACCCTAAATAGGGGATTTTTTCCCCAAATCACTCCTTCCAATGATAAAAGTTTTAAGATCATAGATATATAGGATACTTGGAAGGCCCTTATGGTGCCACATGGATACCTTTCTTCTCCTTTATTCTCCTTTCTTCCTTCCTTCTTCTTCTTTTGGATCCTCTTGTCCTTAGATCTTTATCTATAGTACATTTCATCATTAGAGAATGTATCTGAGCTCGAGGTTGAGGGTTTTTCATGCCTCGAAGTTGATCTCACTCTCTACCTTATTACACTTTAATTTCTTCATTTTTCCTTTTATAGGAGACCTTTTGGTACTCTCGCATTCTATTGACATCATTATACTCAATAGTCCCTTTGACCTAATTTTGTGGTCATTAGTCGAACATTAATAAAATTATCTTATATTATATTATAGCCCACTTGTAGTGGTGGCTCTCTATGGGCCCACTTGGTTGGCCTTTATTGTGCCACATGGGAGACTCTAAGTCATTTGTTGGGCCTTAATTGCATCTTGTCTATGTGGCCACTTGGAAGCTCTTAATTGTTCCACGTAATAGGCTGGACTAAGTCAATAGACACCATGGAAGACATTCTATGGGGCCACTTGGCAGAGATTCTTTAACCCACTTGGATTTACTTACAATAACATGTGGAAATGGATTGTCAGCCACATTATTTTCACTCCCAGCATGCTGAGGTGTCTTGCAAGACTCATCATCTTGGTGATTCCTGCTATATTCACATTCACCCATTTTTTTGTGATGCAATAAGAAGGATTTGAGCATTAATGTTCCTATTGTTTTTATCCATGCTACTTAAATGGGCCATAGACATTGTGGGACCAATTAAACCACGAGAAAGAAGATCAGGGGAAATGTACATAATCACTGTGATGGAGTACTTAACAAGATGGGTAGAAGCAACACCAGTTCTAGATTGCACTACGAAAAATGCTACGTGATTTCTATTTGAGAATGTAGTCACATGATTTGGACGTATGCACATATTACTCAGTGATCAAGGAACACACTTCCTAAATAAGACAACTGCAATAGTGACTGAGGAGTTTCAAATTCATCATCAAAAGAGTAACCCGTATCATCCTGAGGCCAATGGAATAGTGAAAGATTTCAAAAAAATACTGGAGAATGATTTGACAAAGATATGCAATGTAGGGAGAGATGATTGGGACTCAAGAGTTCCTACAATTTTATGGGCTTACATGACTACAAGTAAAAATTTCACAGGGAAGACACCTTTCAGGTTGGTCTATGGGAAAGAAGCAGTGATGCCAATAGAGTTTATTTTACCTATGCTACGTGTTGCAACAATCATTGATCTTTTGGACTCACACGTAATATAGGAGAGGTTGTCATAGTTGGTACGACTTGAGGAAGATCGATTTGTCATAGGTTTCCATCAGTAAGTTCAAAACACAAGAGAGAAAGCATGGCAAGATAGACGCATTAAACAAAAAAATTTCAAATAGGAGACTTGGTATTAATCTATGAAAATAAGTTTATGGAGCATCTAGGGAAGTTTTGAATGCATTGGTTAGTACCCTATGTGATTCAACATGTGACAAAGGTATTTGTTGCGCAGTTGGAAACCTTGAATGGAGAATTCCTTGGTGGTATAGTGAATGGAAGTCATTTGAAATTCTACAGAGATGACCGATAGTCTACGCACTAATATGGGATGTGCTAGAACACATGTATCATAGTAATTGTGCTATAGTAGGAAGGTAAAACATAGAAAAATATATAAAAAGTAGAAAAATGAATAAAAAGTAGATATAGAAAAGAAAAAAAGATTATATAGTACAAAGACATACGAAATTTCACAAAAGGAATGATTATCATGCTATCAGGATGAAACTTCACCAATTAAGACATTAATACACAGAACAAAAATATCGCGAAGAAGCGACCACATAAGAAAGAACAATTGTGCAATATGGTACTGAAAGGACTGTTAAAAGGAATTAAAGTAAGGAAACAACAACTATAAAGTGGTAATGGCAGGTCATAAAGACATGATATAATTTTAAATGGTAAAAGGCATCAGAAATCTCGACAGATTGGCAATATGAGGAAATAATCACATGACGAATTTGGAAATAAAGCCACATTTATTTAACCATTCATCAACCTCATTGGTGGATTGGAGAAGGTAGTTTCTTTGCATGAAGAGACATACACATTTGTAAAGGAGGCAAAAAATCATTTGAGGGTCACCAAGCAGGAATCAATATTACTATGAGCTTCGTGCAAGTAAGATCGAACCAAACATAACTCACAGCTAAAGTAGTTATCAAGAGTTAGAGGTTTTGTTTTTACAAAAATGACACCATCGAAAGCACATGTTCACATACTGAAGAAGGCATGCAAAAAGGAAGCACCACTAGAGCCAAAGGTATTGGAGGTTGAGGAGATTCTGGGAGAAGCATCATCCTTGGAGCCAAGGTTCCCCCGAGATTACATTCCTCCAAGAAAATACAATGCCCTCCGTAGTATCTGGAGCTGAAAGTAGTCCCAACCAAAAAACAAAGCATACATGTTCCTCAAGTATGGGCCAGAGGATTGGAGCGAGAAGGATTTCTCAACCTGTTCGACATCCCACACTTCGTATGGAGAAATGAAGTAAATACATGCATTAAGTTTCTCCTATATTTCATGCATGGAGTATATATTTGGTTGGATAGGACAATATCGATAGAAAAATACTTAATTGCAATAATCACAGGCTTAACAACAGAGGGGGAAGACCCCACTTCGATGTTTGTCAACAGAAATGTAGACATGGCCTTTTCAAAGGTCATGAAACACAAATTTCACACAGTTAGAGGGGTGCGTAGCCTATATGTGCCAAGATTATGTGACTGAACTATCATATTTGTGACACAATCATTAGTGTGAAAACTACTATAGAAATGCAAGAAGGACCAAGTTCTAGTAGGGGTGATAACAATGACATAAAAGTGTGTAGAAGCTAATTTAATGAGTTGGGTGCCCTTCCTGTTAAACTAGTTTTTTATTGATTGTGTCAACGCATAGGATAGAGGTATGGAGTTCCATTATCCATGGCTTCTAATTTTTCTAGCATTCACAGCATGGGAAGAGCCAGAGGACATGCAGTTTCTAGGCCTAAGAGGGAATCCATGCTTAGAAACAAAATACCAGAACTTTTGGTATACAAAAAACAAACAATAACATTGAGTTTTTTCTCCATGCTGAAATGATTCGACATTGCATTAGTAAAAAATTGTGCATACCATCGCAAAAAGTGGAAGCATACACACCATTCACGTAGTTTCGAGTAGACTAGAATCACATATATCTCTAAACAAAGAAGGAACCAAGAGAGGAGTGGTTCAAGAAAAAATACAAAGTCACTGATGAAGATATCCAATTAATCATGCAGGATTGGGACCCATATTGAAATATCCTTGTAGGTGACATTGAGGCAGCACAACCTGGTAATGAAGGGGCAGAATCACGCAACAATATAGGTGATGATCAAGAACATGGTCAAGGAAATGGTGCATGAGATGCACCAGAGCCTACACCAATGAAAAAACCAGCACAAAAAATAGCACCTGAGACAAGAAAGAAAAGAAAGGATAAGGAAAAGGGTCCAACAGTCTAACAACCCATTTGATTTTTTATTGATCATAGTTTGTTAAGTTAAATTAATTAATTATTAAAACAAATACAATGAATATTTTTACTATTTTATTATTTATGGTAGGTGAGGGAATTAATGAGGGGATAAGGTAGTTGGGGAATTGAATGAGGGAGGGGGATTCAAGAGAGGAGGATAAGGAAGAGGGGAGAGGACTTGGAAGGGGGTCTTTCTTTTGGGGAAAATTCTGGAAGAAGAAGGCAAGGAGGAAATTCTGGAAGGGAGGGAGAAAAAGGAGGAGATTGGAGGGCATAGATTGTTTTGGGGAACTTTTACAGGGGCATTGATATTGCTGGGAATTTGGGCTTGGGGGACAAGAAACCGTAAGGATACCTAGAGCTAGGGAGCCAAAGAGGTTGTTCCTAGTTGGCTGGGAGGTAAATATTCAGTTTTTGGCAATTTGGGAAAGAACAAGAACAAATGAAAAAGGGGCTAAATCAACCGACCTACAGGTCGAGGTATGAATTTTACTAGTTGATATGTTGTTATTATTATTTTTTTGTTATTATGTTGTCTAATACCATTTTATTCCTTGTAAAAAGGAAATCGTGAACTAAATTGTAGTCATTATAGTAGGTGGTATTTATTTTTGAGGCCTTGAAATAGAAGGCCTTACAAATGGTATCATAGTCTGGTTTCAAAACTGAAACCTAGGGCTTACCCACCTACAACCTTAGAAAAAACAACCTGAACCCTTGGGCATGAAGCTACCCTTTATTTACATCCCTTAAATAAACCATAAATAACCCACAAATGACCTAGGAACCCTAAGCAAACTACCCAGAAAAGTATTGGAGAAGAGGGTGAGTGTAGCAGGGAAAAGACCCTACCACACCTCTTCCAGTCCCATGTCCACATGTTCCTTGTTCCACTGTTCCAACCCCTATACATGTAAACATCCTCACCTACAAAATAACAAGAGGAAATAATTATAAGGTTTAGATGAAAAATAAACAAACAAAAAAAATATAGAAAATAGGTGTATATATAAATATTAAAAAACAAATTATGGTCTTTGTATCCAAACCCCAAGTGCACTTAAACCTCCAGGTAACCATACAACCATGACCAAATATCAAAAGTTTCAATTGTATGAGCTATGGCTCCTTATGACTCCTCGTTGGCGCCTTAGCATTGCTTCTCCTTACTTGGCATATGTTGTGGTTGTGGTCGGTATTGATGAAAATGGTCCAACCCTAAATTATATAAAATAACCAAAACCCAAGTTGAAACCAATCTCCAATGTCAAGCATCACTGATACTGAGTCAAGAGGTAGCACCAAGCGCCAAATCTTGAGTTCAATACCAAGCGCCAAACCATGAGCCAAGAGGAGGAGAGCTCACGAAGGAATCCCACAAGGGGCGACCACATTGCACTATGCACCAACACCTCCCAACCAAACCACAAGGCAAGAGGAGGAGAGATCACAAAGGAATCCCACAAGGGGCGACCAAATTTCACTACACACCAACACCTCCATCAGCACCCCCACACCGCCACTAGTTCCAAACCATGAGGAGGAAGCCCACAACGGGCATGTACTTTGTAGTATGTGTTGGGATAGAGCCTGAGACCAAGCGCCAAGCCACCAAAGAGAAGCCAGAAGGTAGCTCGTGAGTACGTTATAATTATCTAAGCCCAATCTCCAAGTCTGAGCACCATTTGACACTAAGCCACAACACATATACCAAGTGCCAAGGGTCAAAGTTATGTCATATGCTAAGTCAATTCATGCCCTCACCAACGAACTAGCAATACCACTACAGAGAAAACCTTGGCAACCAGCACGAAATGAGAGTGGAGATATAATAAAGAAATGTACAGAGATATCTCGGATATCAAATAATATAATAGAAATGTATCAAAGATGCAACCATAAACACAAAGATACATTAATACACAATTTTCTATTAACGAGCGAAAATGTACAAAGACTATAAAAATATAGAGTGAAAGACTCGCTAGAATGGTGGAAACTTATCTTTTAGAAGAGATGTTACGTATACTCACATTCACAAGAACATTATTTTACAACAAGGCTCTAAAGGCCTTTTTATCATAAATAAAATCCAAAACCCTAACCCCAAAAGATGAAAAGCCAAAAGTTTTGTAGACCCCGTTTTGGGTAGTTTGGTGTAGCAACTTCATGGGGGCATAACTTTGGCATACGATCTTCATTTGGGGCACACGATAGCTCGTTGGAAAGGTATCTCATTTTGGGGGCTCAATAAGAGCCTCTGGCTATCATTGAGAACCTCGATCCCGAAAAACCTTCATTTAGGCCCTCAAAATGGCCCTCGAAGTTAAAAACTACTAAAAATAGTAAATTACCAAAATTGCCAAAAAACTGTTTTGAGCCAGTTGGAAAAGGTGGGTAGCCACCGATATCCACTTGGATCAGTCCTCCCTCCTTAGGAAGAAATGGTCACCATTGTGTTGAGTGGTCAAGGGAGAGGGAAAAGTGTTTGCTGAATTTGCATCTTGATGAGATGCTTTCCTTGTTGGAGATGTTACGTTGCTTAGCTTGTTGAAGGTTGTCACAAACCTGTCGCTGGAAGGGTTGGACCTTTTTAACCAATCTGGATACATGAGATTCATGTGTGTAGAAGGAATCTTTACACTTTGTTGCAATCTTGTCGACCTACTTCTGTTGGATAGAAGGTGCTTGGACTGAGGCTACAATGGTGTCCTTTTGTTCACGCTTTGAATAGACTGTGAAGAAGTTGACTTTTGTAGTATGAGATACTACCTTGCAACACTGTTTAGGTGGACAATAGTCAGAATTACCTCCGGTATTATTTAGAGATGACGCTCCAAAGTAACAATGACACTACAGGATCAAGACTCTTAAACAACATGGTGCTTCCACATATATAGTTGGCCCAAGAGAACATCACAGACATCCAATGGGGAAACATCACAGAATACTTCATCCTTGAAGGGTTGGATATTCTATGACAATCGACACTATCGGCTAACATGAATATATCATCCCTAGCAAAGCCACCTAATGTTGTATGGTTGCGGGTGTGGTGTTGTCGACAATCCCAATTGTTTGATGACCTCTGCTGAGATGAGGTTCTTCTAGCTTCTGCTATCAACAATAAAATGTAGCGGGGTCCCTTTCACCCACATCTGTGAATGAAAAAGGTGCTCCCCCTCTTCAAGATCTATTGGTTCTTCTGGTTGAATTGTTGCAATCGTGACAATAGCAGTGGGGTCTACATCGATGATCTATCTTTTACCAGTATTTTCATAATGATATTCTGAATCAAGGTTCGGCTCCTTCTATTTGATCTTGGCCACCAATGAATGTTTTTAGTGACATTCATCGGTGTTGTTCCAAGGGCGTTTGTGGAAATCACACCATTTTTCGTTGTCCTTCTTTGTATTCCTGTGACCCTTCTTTTCCTATGGCTTAGACTTCTTTTTAGGAAGCTATTTGTTAGGGTCGTATTTATCATACTTTGGTTTTTGTGGTTTGTATACCCGAACTCCCGTTTGTTCTGGTGCTTAAATTTCTGCTCGATTTTAACAACATATCTATAAGAAGCACCAAGTGATGAGATGTCCAGAAAATCCATTTCAGTTTGGATGTATCTGTGTAGAGCCCCATGGTATTTTAGAACCAAATTTTGTTCGGAGTCTTTGATACCCAACTTGGTGCGCAAGGTATGGAAGGTATTGGTGAACTTCGGAACTTCTTGGCCTCTCTCTTGTCGCAATGTGGTCCATCTCATATACTAGTCCTCATAGTTTCCAACAAAGTAATATTGTTTCTTTACTGCATCCAAAAAAAAATCCCAAGTGGGATCAGCCCCATATATTCCAAACTCTCATGTGGAAATTTTCTCCCAGTAAGTTTCCCACCAACATTTGACATTTGGGAGATCTTTAAGGAGTGTGAAGGTGATATTTCCCTGTCTGAAAAATGGTGAACATAGACATAACCTTCTAACAGATTTAACCATTTTTCTAGGGCATCTACATCTATCTTACCTTCAAATATGGGAATATCAAAATTAACCTGTACCTTGAAAGGAGAGGTGCTTCCAAAGTTTTTGTTTGATGAATATGTTCCTATTGCTATCAACAGGCATTGAAGGATGTGGGAAAAATTCTTCATCATTTCATCCCTTTGTCACATGAGAGATTGCTCAAGCAACAGATTGATAGAAGTGTTTGCTCCATAGTTTTTCTTTTCTTATGCAATGGAATGTTTCTTGGGCATGCAAGAGCGATATTTTTCAACAGATACAAGCTCAAGACCCAACTTTATATACTCTGACCTCATCGGTGACATGCACTAAAAAAATGATCAAGAGTAGCCTGCTCTGATACCACTGATCCAAATTATTTTCAACACGAAATGAGAGTGAAGATATAATAAAGAAATGTACAGTTATATCTCGAATATCCAATATTATAACATAAATGTATCAGATATGAAACCATAAACAAAAATATACAGTAATACACAATTTTCTATTAATGAGCAAAAAATGTACAAATACTGTAAAATATAGAGTGAAAGACTCGCTAGAATGGTGGCAACTTATCTCTGAGAAGAGATGTGACGGCTACTTGCATTCGCAAGAAGATGATTTTACAATGAGGCTCCAAAGGCCTTTTTATCAGAAAGAAAATCCAAAACTCTAACCCTAAAAGATGAAAAGCCAATAGTTTTTTGGACCTCATTTTGGGTAGTTTGTTGTATCAACTTCTCAAGGGTGTAACTTTGGCATACGATCTCTGCTTGGGGCGCACGATAGCTAGTTGGAAAGGTATCATTGAGGAGATTAATTTTTGGGATGTTGTGATGTACAAAAGACTACCTATCATAGAGAGATATGTCCTTTTATCAAAATCAGGTGAAATATCATCTTTAATAAGCTTGCAACCAACCACCATAGGTGTACTAACAGGAGAGGAATCCTCCTTCTGAAATTTCTTCAACATCTTTTTCAAATATTTTTTTTGAGAGATAAAAATTCTTGCAGTACTTTGTTTTACTTGTAAGAGAATAAAATATGTCAATTATCCTATCATGGACATCTCAAACTCTGTTTTCATAGAGTTAGCAAACCACTGAACAAAGGAATCATTATTACAACAAAAAATAATGTCATCTACATAAATCAAAACAACTAGTAAATCATCACTTTCAGTTTTTATGTAGAGATTGCTATCAACAATACCTTTCTTGAATCCTTTGTCTTGTAAAATTTCGTCTAGTCTATAATACCAAGCTCAGGGTGCTTGTTTCAGTCCATATAAATCCTTCTTCATCTTGCAGACATAATAAGGGTTATCTGTCAATGAGAATCCTTCAGGTTGCTCCATATATACTTCTTCCTCTAGATCTCCATTAATAAATGTTGACTTAACATCCATCTGATAAACTTTAAAGTTCTTATGACATGAATATGTAAGAAACATTATGATGGCTTCCAATCTTGCCATTGGTGCAAAAGTTTCATCAAAATCCTAACCTTCAACTTGTGCATACCCTTTACAGACCAATATGGCTTTATTTCTAACAACTTGTCCTTTTTCATTCATTTTATTTTTGAACACCCATTTGGAACCTATTACATTCTTGTCTTCAGGTCTAGGAACAAGCTCCCAAGTATTGTTCTTCTCAATCTGATCAAGCTCTTCATTCATAGCTCTAATCCAATCATAATGTTGGCTGGCTTCATCAAAATTTTTAGGTTCAGCCATAGATAAAAAAACAACATGGGATTGTTCTGAGTCTTTAATCAATTTCCTTCTTGTCCGAACTCCTTTATTTATATCTCCAATTATCTGATTTTCAGGATGATTCTTTCTAAAAATTCTGAGAGGTGATTTTTCTTATTTTTGCTAATCTGTGTCAGTTGGAGTATTTGTATCTTCATATGATTTAGATTCTTCTCTTTCTGATCCTTGGACCTATTAATCTTTGTTTTCAATTATATCTTATGTGCTTGGTTCAACACTGCTTACATTTCCTATTGGGATTTCTTCATCAACTTTTATGTCAATACAATCAACCAATTTATGAAGCCTCTTATTGTAGCATATGTAACCTTTACTGTTTGTAGCATAACCTAAGAATATACCTTCATTAGCCCTGTCATCATATTTGCCAATATTTTTATCATTATTCTTGATATAACATTTACCCCCAAAGACTATAAAATGCTTGATTGAGGTAGGTCTTCCAAACCATAGTTCATAAGGAGTCTTGTCATTGTGTGGTTTGAGATGAGCTTTGTTAAGAATGTGAACAACTATATGAATTTCTTCCACCCAATATGTCTGAGGTATGTTCCTTTCATTCATCATTGATATTGTCGTTTGTTGTACTGATCTATTCTGCCTCTCAACAACTCCATTTTTCTGTGGAGTCCTTGGAATTGTGTACTCTCTTTTGATTCCATGTTTATCACAGAACTCTTTGAATTTCCATCAACTAAACTCTCCTCCTCAATCGAACCTTACTGCTTTCAATCTTTTTCCTGTTTGATTCTCAGTTAGAGCCTTAAACACTTTGAATTTTTCAAATTCTTCAGATTTTTCCTTCAAAAAGGCAACCCATGTTAGTCTAGAATAATCATCAATAATGAACATAAAATAATTTTCTTTTCCTGTACCTTCTTTTCTTGATGGTCCACATAAATCTATATGTACTAACTGGAGAGGTTTTTCTATTGAAGGAAAGTTTTTAGATTTGAACTGTGTCCGAGTAAGCTTTCCTATCTGGCATGGTTTACAAACATAATCATATGGATTTGATATCTTTGGAAGATCCTTTACTGCCCCACTATTTTTGAGCTTGATTATATGATCAAAATTTAAGTGTCCAAGTCTCCTATCCCATAGCCAACTTTCATTATACTTGCTTAAGTGACATTCTTCTTTTACTTCTTTTAACTCATAGACATTGTTTTTTGTTCTTATCCCTTTTGCAACTAGCTGTCCTGAATTCATAGATTTTATTCTACAATCTTTAGAAGTAAAAATGACTTCACATCCTCGGTCACAAACTTGACTAACATTAAGAAGATTATGTTTTAGACCTTCTACAAACAACACATCTCGATCTTTCCCTTTGCCATTACTCAAAATTATGATTCCTTTACCTTTTATTTTTCTTGGTGCATCATTTCCAAAAGTTACATTCCCTTATTTTCTTTAACTTAGAGTTAGAAACTTACTTTTGTCTCTAGTCATATGTTTGGAACATCCACTGTCAATATACCGTGGATTCTTTTGTATTTGGGCTGATAACACTAGTCTAAACTTGTCATCTTCTTTCTTCTTCCAAATCTTGAAATTTTGAGCAGTAGGATTCAAATCTCGCTTAAAATTCCTTAAGCGACAATTTGCAGCTTTATGTCCATAGTTATGATAGATGTAACATTCTGGTTCACTGAATAACAAATCATAATGATTGTTATGCTCATAACTGTTGTTATGTTTCACCTGCATCCTTCTTCCATCCATCACATGATTTATAGTATGTGATCATTTGTTTCTTGGCTGTCTCAATATTTGTTGTGGAAGATAATTATTCCTTGAGTATATTGATTTCAAATATATAGATCTTAAAGAACAGTTTACAGCTTTGTGACCAAAGTTAGAACAGAAAAAACAATAACCATAGAAAAAACCTTTGTACCTGGAAAAAGGCTGTAGTCGATTTCTTCCATGTTCATGATTTCTTTGATCAGAAAATGTGTGTGTTATTTCTTTGATCTATAGATTCGGTTCTGGTACTTTTCCTTTCATTCCTTCTTGGTGGTTGATTTTCTTTCTTTGTTTCTGCAGAGTGGTTGTTGTCAATGATTGTAGTTTTGAAAAACTTGATGGGTTATGTATTACTTGGATGATCACTACTTGATCCTTCTTCATATCCCAAGCCAACTTTCAACTTTGGATTCCTTTTCTGATTTAGAATGGAAGTTAATTCTTCTGAGGCTTTAATACTTGGTAGATTTTGGTGATACAATGCCTTAAAATTCTCCATTTCGTTTCTGGTTTTTATTATATCTTCTTTTAAGGCTTCACATMTCGCTTTCTTCTCTGACAACTGTTGTTTCAGTATGTCTTCTATTTTCTTTGCCTCTTCTACCTTCACTTTTAGTAGAGAAAATTTTTCATCAAGTTTTTCACCATTCATTTTAAACTGCATCAACAATTGTTTTTGTTTTCTCTTCTTACATTTGATTCTGTCAATTTCTTCCAAAGCACTGATTAATTCACCTTCCATATCCACCATAGCTTCTTCATCATCCATTTCACCTCCTGTGTGTTCATCATCAAGATCTCCCATAGCCATAAGTATAAAGTCATTCACTTTGTTTTCACATGATAAATCACTATCTATGTCTTCTAAGGAATTTTCGTTGTTTGCACACAAACATTTCTTTTTACTATATTTCTTGAATTTGTACTTCTTTTCATCACTAGAGTTCTGGTCCTTTTTCTGGTGGGGACACTTAGATGAAAAATGACCTATCTTACCACAGTTAAAACATTTGAAGGGAATCTTGCCTTGATATTTTCCTGATCCTTTCTTTAACCTTCTCACAAATTTTGCCTCAATATCATCTAAATATGAATCAGTATTCTTGTCTACTTTAAAAGATGCTTCTCTAGTAATGGATTTATCTTTGGTGATTCTCATTTCATATGCAGTTAGAGTTCCTAGGAGTTGATCAATGGACAACATTTTAAGATCATTTATTTCTTCTATTGCAGAGACTTTTGGATTAAATTGATCAAGTAGGGATCTTAGAATCTTTTGAACTAAAAATGATTCTTCAATCTTCTCACCAAGACCCTTCATGGCATTCACAAGTTCTTCAACTCTTAAAAACTACTTGCTAATTGTTTCATCTTCATTCATCTTTAGTTGTTCAAACTTCAACCTATATGTTTGGAGTTTGGCATCTTTTACTTTCTCATTTCCTTCATAACTGTTAATAAGTTTATCCCACATAGCTTTAGCAGTTTCAAGATGCATCACCTTTAGAAACTCAGCTTCATCAAGTCCATTCAACATAGAATTCATTCCCTTAGCATTAAAGCTAAATTCTAACTTATCATCCTTGGAAGACAGCACAATAGGCTTTGTATATCCAGTCTCTACTACATCCCAAACATCAACACCTAAGGTCATTAGGTATGTTCTCATTCTAACCTTCCAAAAGGAAAAATTTGCTCCATCAAATAGAGGAGGCTTACTGGCTGAAGTCCCTTCATGACTTGTCATGTTTAATATTACAGATCTACCTTTAAATAAAAGGAATCCGCTATGATACCAATTGTTGAAATTACTAAGACAATTGAGAGGGGGGGTGAATTAGTTGTTACTGTGTTTAAACAATTTTAAGTCTATTAAACCATTTTTAATATTTCATCAAGTGACCATCAATATTATACATCATATGAACAACATAAATAAAGAGCATCAATCACACATAAGATATACACAGAGACAAATTTTCACGAGGAAACCCATAAAGGGAAAAAACCTCTTCTTCTTCGAAATGATAGGCAGAATTTTAAGTTTTGTACATCATCTATGTTTGAGCACCAACTCAAAGTGAGGCTACTACCTCTGTTTTACAAGATCTAACTTGTTGAGAGCACCAACTGTCTAGTTTCTCTAGCACCCACTAGAAGGAAGCACCAACTGGATTTATACAAGCACCAACTTGTATACATAAAACTCTATGTTTTCCCGAGCACCACCCTGCCACCCTCTTTTTCTAGGCACAAATATATGGAAGATACAACTTCCAATATTCAAGCACCAACTTGAATATTAGAGGACCACGGTCCTCCCTAGAACCACCCTTCCTTGATGATTATGCATAATTGATTGACAAACAAATAATACAGGTATTTCAATTCTTACCCCTTCTTCACTGTTCTGCATTTCTTCTTTGGTTCAAAAACTGTTCTGCTATGCTACATGCTATTATTCTATTCTTCTCTTGCTTTTTTCTATTTGATGAATGTTACTCATCTCTGATTTTTATCTCATGCTTTGCATTCTTTCATTTTACCCTTCTTACAATTCACCTCATTGTTTTGGTTAAAACATCCCATCTTACATAGTCGTTGCATCTCTCCTTTTATAATCAGCAGCCTCATCAGTTACACCTTGAATCTCCTTGGGCAAAGACAAAAATGTCTCAGCAATTGAATCACCAACCGATCAAGAACGATTCTATTTTGCTAACTGAATCATAACTGATCAACTAATTTGTGAAGTGCAACAGTAGCCCTCCAATCATATTCCTGATTAACCTGCACCGTTGGATTACAATTGATGGATCTCGTGCCTCCTCCATATTCCCACTGGATGTGACCACGAGCCTAATCAAAATGCCTTTCGCATTTCGTATTTCGGCAATCCTGTGTCGAAGGGTCTCGACATTCCAAGTTTTGATTGCGAAAAAGAGCTTAGCTCTGCTAGCTCCACCTTCTCATATGATCACCGACGAAGACCACAACCTACACACAAAGGCATTTTCACATTTTTCATTTCGGCAATCCAGAGGTGAAGAGTCTTGAATCTTCATGTTGTGATCTCCAAAAAGGTGCTTAGCTCTGCTAGCTCCTCCCTTTCACATGACCACTGGCGGTGACCTGGCGCTTATCCACAAAGTGCTTCATAGTTCGCAAACTCGAGAATCCTGTGGTGAAGAGTCTCAAAGTGTTCTTTCTTCCAGAAAGAGATTCACTGTTTAGGTCATATAATTTCCAGTGAAGGAATATCTGTGAACCTAGAAAAGGTGAAGGCCATTATGGAATATCCAGTGCTAAAAAATTCTCGTGAGGTGAGAAGCTTCATGGTGATAGCTGGTTATAATCGGAGTTTTGTGGAAGGGTTCTCTAAGATAGCGAAACCCATCACCACCTTGCAACACAAGGGGGTCAGGTATGAATGGACAAAGGAATGCGATATTGCATTCATCTAGCTTAAGAGGTTACTAACCAGTGTGCCAATTCTACGAGTGCCAGATATGGAAAAAGACTTCACAGTCTGCAAGGATGCCTCGAAGAAATGATTAGGGGTCGTGTTAATGCAAGATGGGGGAGTGATAGTGTATGCATTAAGAAAGTTGAAGAAACATGCAGAGATTTATTCTACTCATGATTTAGAGTTGGAAGTTGTTAAACTAGCTCTGAAGCTTTGGAGGCATTTTTTAGTGGGGGCGAATCTTTGAGCTCAAAACAAACCATGAAATCTTAAAGCATCTCTTCACTCAAAGAGATATCAATGCTAGGCAAAGGTGATGGAGTGAGCTTATGAGTGAGTACGATTTTGGAATTTTGTACATCAAGAGAAAGGAGAATGTGATCATGGATGCCTTGAGCAGGAGACCACATTTCTTCTCCTTGGTGCCCTTAAAGGTTAATCTAAGTGAGCGAGTGTTGGGGCAGCTTCTTGGAGATAGTTTGTATTTAAAGGTTACTTCAACCCTCCATAATGGGAGGCAATTAGATCCAAAGTATGAAGGATATAGCCTGGAAGTAGATGGATTTTTAAGATATCAAGGAAGGATGTACATCCCCGAAGGTGGGGATATTTGAAGAATCATACTCAAGGAATCCCATAGAGCACTTTATTGTGCACATCCACGTGTGAATAAAATATATGCGAACATGAAGAATCTTTTCCTCTGGGCAGGCATGAAGCATGATTTAGTCCATTTCATCGCCAAGTTCCTAGAGTGTCAACAAATGAAGTTTGACCACCACCACCCGACAGGTCTCCTACAACCACATGATGTTTCTATGTCCAAGTGGGAAGTCATTTCTATGGATTTTTTTGTGGGATTTCTACTCACATCGCATAGACACAATGTTATTCTTGTGATAGTTGATAAGTTGACCAAGAGTGCTCATTTTATTCTATTTATAGGCACTTATGATGTCACTAATGTGGCACACGTCTTTATAAGTGAGGTCATTCATCTACATGGGTTACCCAAGAAGATCATTTCAGATAACGACTCTCAATTCACATCTAGGTTTTGGACAAGTTTGCAGTTAGCATTGGGAACTCAATTGAACTTAAGCACAACATATCATCTTGAAACATATGGGAAAATTGAGAGAGTAAATCAGGTTATGGAATACATGCTTAATATGTATGTTATGGATAATCAAACCCATTGGGAGAAGTACCTACCTTTGGTAGAGTTCTCCTACAATAAAAGTTTCCATAGCTCCATTGGAATTCTACCCTATGAAGCTTTGTATGAAAGGCCATGTAGGACAATGTTGAGTTGGGAAAGGTTAGAAGACCGAGTGCCATTTCAGCCAGAATTGATTCAAGAGATGGAGAAACAAAGGATTTAGATTAGGAAGTGACTAAAGGAAGCACAGGATACACATAAAAGTTATGTCAATGCACATAGGACTCACCGAATTTATAAAGTGGGAGATCAAGTTTTCATTCGTATTAGGCCTAGTAAGAGTACCATTCAGTTCGGGAAGGGGAAACATTTGTCACCTCAATTTATAGGATCATTCAAAATCCAAGAGAGAATTGGACTCTTTGCCTATTGTCTCGTACTACCACCGCACTTGCATAAAACTCATAATGTTTTTCATGTATCTTCTCTACATCATTATGTTGTTCACGAATCTCATAAAATGAATTGGAATGAATTG
>JASDQU010101020.1:75028-95314 GCA_032191745.1 Picea mariana
GAGTAGTCTAGGACAAACATTCTTCCTGAGCTCACATGGAGTGACCAGAGTAGGGAGAATGGTAGAATGCAAACACTCTTCCTAAGTTCACAGTAGTGACCAGAGTGGGGAGAGTGGTCCTTCTCCCTTATTTCATAGTAGTGACCAGAGTGGGGAGATATAGGACGAACATTCTTCTTGTGTCACATAAAGTGATCAGATTAAGAAGAATGATCTTTGTATCCCAGGGACACTCAATTGAGTGTACAACACTTGATACCTGCAACATCATGCCCAGATTACTCAGATAGAGTGTGGCTCATATAGTTGATTCTATATGATGTGCCCTGTGTCAAGATACTGACAAGGTTGTGACAGATTATGATGTTGATGTTGATGTTTCAGCATCGAACAAACATTCTCCCAGGATTGGTCACAATGATTTGAGCAATGGTGAATGGCCCAAGCGTAGTATTCAAAGAATAGAAGACTCAATGTGCCAGTGTTCCTCTAGTGTGTGGAAACATTGGGAAGACATTCACCCACAAGGGTGTACATGTGGTGAATGTCTCGAGTAAGCATCAGGTGGACCTTCTCCTATATTGGAATGTAGACCAAGGGAGATAAGATAAATATATCACAAAGGTGTACTTGTGGTAAATGGGCCCAGGCGTAGTCCTTCCTTGATCATGACAAGGAATAATATGGACTCGAGGTGCTTTCCATGTGTTAGTTAGCATCATGATAACATTCATTCACAGGGGTGTACCTGTGGTGAATGACCCTGGTGTAGTCTTTGTCTTCGTCATGGTAATTTGACAAGGAATAATAAAGACTCAAGATTTTATATTCTATCACATGCATACCCAGAATTAGCCTAATCTTAGAGAAAGTCAATTGGCTCAGAGGGAGAGCCATAGAGGGAGTTTCCCCTTGGTTCATGTGGGAGAGAAACACCTCCCAATTCTGATAGACATGTGTCATGAGTCTAGGGCAAAGTTTGTATATTTCAAAGACAATCATAGCATGATGAAGAATGTCTCTCTCGTTGAGAGGGAGTGTTGATGTTTGGACAACATGGAGTAGACATTCTCCTAGATCATATGGCAGGTTGCTACTGATGTTGTAGATGATAATAAATACCTTCCTAGTTAAGAGGGAGTGATCATATGACAAACAACTTGCGGAGGATTATGAATACATTCCCAGTCAAGAGGGAGTGTTGAATTTTGTAAATTCAGTTGGTCTTCATAATGTGAAAAGTAAAAAGTGAAAAATTGTGTTTATTGTGGAGGCCATTTTAGTATAAATATACTTAATAAATAAGTAGTTTTTTATTACCCAAGGGAAACATCCTTTCATGGATGGTCACCATATGTTCTATATATATGAAACACTCATCATTGTAATAAAGCATTGATTGTATATAAACTTACATAAAAATCAACATGGTGATGAAGTTAAGGGATATAGATTGTGATATCCTACTTCCCACAAAAACAAATTAACGAAGATGTAATATTTAATGAAATGTCTCTCATAAAATCAGATGGAGATGTTGAAGTGAAACATGAAGAAGTACCACAAAATCAGTAAATCCAGTTGGCGACTTGATCATATACAAGAGAGAAGGAGCATGAATATGTTCATGAAGAAACTCCAGCAAAAGAAGATGATGATACATAAAATTTACAGGAAATTGGGGAAACACTACAACAATCTCTACAAAGATCTACATGGGTCGGAACTTTTCCTAAGAGGTATGACAATTATGCTACATATGTTTCTTTGATTTATAATGATGGAGAACCTAATTGTTATCAGGAAGCAATAGATGTAATTGATAGTGCTAAATGGAAAGTAGCAATGAAAGAAGAAATGGATGCCTTATATAGGAATAAAACATGGGACCTAGTAGAACTCCCGAAGGAAAGGAAGGTTGTTGGTTGCAAGTGAATCTACAAATTGGAAAAGGGTGTTGATAATAAAATTGAAAGGAACAAAGAAATATTGGTAGAAAAAGGGTATTCTGATAAGGAAGGTATTAATTTCCATGATTTTTTTTTACCAATTGTTAATCTTGTTTCAATTCGTGTTGTGTTAGCACTAGTTTATTTACTTGACCTTGAGTTAGATTAGCTAGATGTTAAGACACCATTTTTACATGGAGATTTGGATGAAGAAATATATATATGGAACAACCAAAAGGGTTTGTTTAGGATCACAATAAAAGGTTTGTTTGTAAACTCAAGAATTCATTGTATGGCCTAAGGTAGTCTCCCAAGAAATGGTACAAGAAGTTTGATTCGTTCATGGTGAGTCAAAATTTTACAGGAAGTGAGTATGACCATTGTGTTTACTTTAAAAAGTTGGAAAATGACATATTCATTATTTTGGTGTTATATGTTGACGATATTCTTGTAGCAAGAAAAATCATGATTGAGATCAGTAGGTTGAAGGCTCAATTGGTTAGGACGTTTGATATGAAGGATCTAGGAGCAACAAAACAAATCTTAGGCATGGAGATACACAAAGATAGGAAACATGGCAAGTTGTGGTTATAACAATATTAGTATATGGAGAAAATACTTATGAGATTCGATATGAATAATGTGAAACCAACAAAAATCCCTTTGGCTTCCCATTTCAATATTTCTTCAAGTTTTTTTCCTAGTAATGATGAAGAAAAGGAATATATTTCTCATGTAACGTATGCTAATGCAATAGGAAGTTTGATGTATGAGATGGTAAGTACTAGAAAAAATATTTCACATGTAGTTGGTGTTGTCAGTAGATACATGGAAAATGCAGGGAAAGAGAATTGGTCAATAGTGAAATGGGTCACCTATAGAGGCACAAGTAATTATTGTATCACCTATAATGGTTGCAGTGATTTAGTCTGTGGCTATGTTGATTCATATTTTGCAGGTGACTTGGAAACAAGGAGATCAACTTCACGATGTGTCTTTACTCTTGCAAATGGACCTATTAGTTGGATGTCAAAGATTCAAAAAATAATTTCTTTATCCACTACTAAGGTAGAATATATAGTTTCCTGACATTCTTGCAAGGAGGCAATTTGGTTAAAAGGTTTGTTGGGTGAGCTTGGAAGGATGCAAGACAAGGTGAAACTATTCTGCGATAGTCAAAGTGCCATTCATTTGGCTAAAAATCTTTCTTATCACAGTGAGACAAAACATATTCCTATTAAATACCATTTTGTAAGACGTATTGTTGATAAAGGTGGAGTGGCTCTAGAAAAATTCCATAAAAAATAAAATTGTGCAAACTTGTTCATGAAACCAGTGTTGTTAGATAAGCTGCGATGGTGCCCGACTTCTCTTGGTTTGCAAAAAAGGTAATGAATAAATTTGGGCATCATATATCAGGTAAATTTTTTCTCAAGAAGGATATTGTTGAAATGGTGCCAACCAATTTCCCATGTTTTTTGATATGAGCATATTCTTGGCTTCTATTATTCTGCATTTAGTTGAAAAAATTCACCGAAAAATATAATTGGTTAGGTGCACATTAATTGTAATGGTTGGAGAGATGCTATTATCTATGTAATCTCATAGAGGAAAGTGTGTGGGATGAGTGTGTGAGATGGTTGTAATCCGAGTTTGGTTGTTGTAATTCTCCCTTGAACAATAAGAAAATGGATTACCATGCCCCGTGGATGTTACCCTTTACAAGGGTTTTACCACATAAATTAGATGTGTTATTTGTGTGATTGTTGTCTTTATTTTTTCCATTAAACTTGTTGTGTTTATGCTTTCACTACCCAATAGGTATAGCCCTTAGAATCACAACAAATTTTGATAAATTTCATATAAGAATATTTTCAATAAGGGAGGCTTAGTTGAAACTCATAGGAGTCAAAATAAAGCTTAACTAGGGTAAGGGAGCCAGATTTTTAAAATTTAAAATAGTAGAAAAACCTCAAACTACGTCTCTACCATTGCCCATAACCATATAGATTCCTTCAAGCTGACATAAATAATCTGTAAATTATATTTTATGGCTCGTAACTCACTGGCATGAGGACCATTGTATGAAAGTATGAGAGTCGAGGATGATTAGGAAGGCATGCGCTGTAATCATTCTAGCTTAGCCTAGAAAGAAAGAAATAAAAACTCCCATAATTATTTTCAAATGATAGTGCAAAGTTAAAATGGTTAATTGTCAAAGGAATCAAAATAAGGAAAATATAAGTGAGAGTACTTCCTGCCTTTGACCATTTGTTCAATTCTCAACGTTAATATGGATAGATTCCTTAATTCCTTTCCCCTCTAAAGCACATACTTGTATCTTCGATGTGTCTTCTGCTAAGTGTTGTAACTATTTATCCTTACATAAAATAACTGCTTTGAAGCTTGAGTTGTTTAACAAAGAACAACTCAAGTTTAGATATACACTTTGAAAAGCAAGGAGGAGAGATGAACTCCTCAAATCTTTGGGGACCTGTTCCATGATCCTGCCTCAACAATAGTGACAGGGTGGCCAATGATGTTGTAAGGAAATGCGAATGTTGCAATTCGAGAAGGATCTGACTAATAGATGGACAATTTGTGCTCTCATTTGAGGCTTAAGGCATGATAACTAAGTGATAGCCAAGACACAAATCAATAAATTTGGTTCTAGTAATAGTTGTGTTGGGATATGTAACTCCCACTTGTATTTCGTGTGATCATATTTAATTATTGAGTTTATTGGCCATTATTTGGTAGAGTTCTAGTCTCTACTAGAATGAGTTTGTTCCCAGCTTTTAGGAGGTTGTTGAGGCCAAGGTTGTTTGAGAGATTCTCTCCAACTAGTTATCATCCTAGTTTGGTGTGAGGTTGAGATATTTGATCAACCAAGTAGATCATGAAATCAAGGTAGTTATTCTATCTTGAGACAATTTTATTGTATTTATATGTACTCTATTTTTTTTTAATGAAGTGGTCACACAATTTTGGTGTTTAATAATTAAAAGAATTATATCTACTCTCCCTCTCCCATTTCTCAATATTGTGATCCTTGTTTAATTAAATAAATTAACATAAAATAATTTATTAATGACATTTTCATTTTGTCAATTATAACATTGCACTTGCATGTATTACATGTTCTTCTCTCTCACCTATTACTACGAATAGTTCCAAGGGGTCCCCAAGTGACAATGCCCATCCCTCCTTTTCAATGCAGTGTCCTTGGTGTGTCGATACCGCTTTTCATTTACAATGTTATACTCTTTACGATGTTATTCTCTACAGAGCTATTATAGAAAAAAAGAAAGAGAATGGCTTTTCATCTTGCCAACTGTCAGAAAGTGAGGAAAGAAATTGCAGAGTTGTGGGGTATAAATTGCAGAGTTGTTATAGAACAAAAGAAAGATAATGTGTGACATCCCTAAAAATAAAGTATTTTTGAAATTCAAAATTTGTTAGAAAATTATTCTGTTTTTAGTAAATTCGAATTTGGATAATTTTGTGCCATTTATGGTAATTCCAAATTTTGAATTTAATAAATTGTAACTAATTATTATGACTGTTGGGAAGAGACCTGATTTGACCCAACTAACTATTTGACGATGACACTTTTATGTAAACAGAATATTGATTTATTTATCGCAGGAGGACAAATGGAACAACCATGTTAAATTTAGCTGACCATGACTCCATGAGTGGGGAACATGTTGGAACTACCTCTGGGATGATTGTTACAAGTGGAAAATCAAGGATTTGGCCATTGGCAGCCCCTGAAAATTAGGGATTTAAAAAGCTGCAAAAATTCCCAAGGGAGGGAAAAAGACCTAGGCAAAAATATTGGTTTGATATATAGCATATGTGAGGAGGCAGGACGGTGCCTAGTATGCTGGGGAGAAGACGATTGGTTCTCTTTCTGTTATGAACACTATGGATTGAGTATGAAGCAAGAGGAGACTACTGAAACTGAAAGGAATTTCTAAGGAGGAGGTTCCAAGTTCTCTCTCATGGGTTCATGGTTAGGCTAGGGGGTGAATTGGGCAAGTAGTTTGGTTGCCCTATTCTACAATTGGGAGGAACGTGGTTGTTCCATTTGTCTTCCATATTGTTTCAAATATGTAATCTCTCTTCTCTATTTGAATGATTATATCTAATTGTTGTAATGCATCTATTTAAATGATCATATATCTGATGTAATGAAATTGTTGTATCTAGATTGAATTAATTCTATCACTGTAGAGTGAATTAATTACAGATGTAGTGTAATCCTTAAAGTCTGTATGGACACAATAACCTGAGAGAAATTGTTCGATTATATGATTATGTGAAGTCCAGTTCTCCTACAGAATAGTTGGGTAAATCATTTTCTGAAATCAATTTCCTAAGCATCTCCTTATGACTGGATTAGTGTCGGTACTAAAGTTAGAAGTTATTTGATTTTCATTTGAGGGCAATCGAATGGATGGATGTGATTAAAGTCTAGAAGTAACCCTTTTTCCTATAATTGGATTTCTATTAGAACAAAAGTATTTCATGTACATCGAAATTCTGGTATAAAGCATCTAGGCACGAATAGGTTGAACACCAGTTTTTATGTATATATATAAAGTAAGTATATTTCTGCAATTACCAAACTCATAGTCAGAAATTTAATTAGAAGGCTATCTACCACTTAGCATGGATTTAAGCCTTTACGAACCAATACATTCCATGGTATATCTATATCACATATAGACCAGTATCTATCTAAATTACTATTAGCAGGCATTATAATGAAATCCAGAACCTAATGTCTACATAAGAAAATATATTTATATATGAACATATTGACAGGGATTCGTTCCTGTACTATGAGTATGATGAATTCTCAATATACATGCAACCATAGTTATAAAGCAAATGCATAGGAGTTGGAATAACCTAACTAAAACAACAACTAATACACTTCATTCAACATGTATCAAATATAGTAGACTAATGGATATCATTAACCCCTTTATTAAAACAGAATAGGCCAATGGTGTGAGCAGAGTTGAGTTGCATAAATAACAAGTACAATATTCGAAATTGAAAGACAAAGTCACATTGACACAGATTATCATTCTGAGTAAGTTTCGTCTAGGATTGCCTTTCTTTAATTAAAGAAAAATGAGTGTATTACATTGTTTTCCAGATCTAAATTCAAATACAGACTCAACACTATGAAAGAGTTGGTGTTATACAATCAATGGAAAAACCACCCCAAGGGTTTACTCCAACAAATAATACAACAAACAAGAACTATGCATAATAGAGCTAGTTGAATCACGATCTCCTTGGATGATGCTAGAACCTGTAGAATTGGCCTGAGAGGTGAGGGTTCAGAACCCAAATACCTTTTGCATAGGAGACAGTGGTGGGTATCCGAGACTTGTACAGATGGAGACCCTGCAAGAAAATGAAACCTGTAAACATTACTCTCTATCTGAAGTTTAGGTAACAAAAGAAAAGTAATTGTAATAAGACGATGAATGTTAAACCAATAATTCCCTTTCCGGAAAAATACTTATCTTATGATGCATGTGTTCAAATCCTTGCCCCATCACCACTGTCTGTTTATAGGTTCGTGCTAAGGGAGTAAGGTGCGATGCAATTTCTGATGGGTACTCGCAAGAACAAGGCCCATCATTAGTGACGATAACAAGTTTTACCAAACCCCCTCTCTTAAGAATTAATCAATAGCGAAAATCCTTATCTTGTAAACTGTACAAAGTTACCACAAGAGGAGTGTCGAAATAGTAACACAAACTTTTCATACATAATATGGACATGTGTAAAAGTTAATTTTAAATCAATCCTGAACCAAACTGTAACGATTAAGTAAAATTCAACAGTAATAACAGAGTCATTGCGCTATGGTATTCAGATGACGAAAATGAATCACCACCCATCAAGGTGACAAGGGTTTGTTCCAAGACCCAAAATATCATGTTGTAGGATTCCCAATAAATTTATCGAGGTATCACGGAGAAATAAGTAGGTAAATCAAATAACAATAGTAAAGGCCAACCGAGAATGTGATAGATTTACAGAAGATATAAATAAACAGAATATAGCATACTACCCTACCAAACAGAAAGAGTCCCCATTGATGAACTATTCACAGGGCTAACATCTCTCGGTGAGATTCTTTAAGGAAGACAAAAATAGTAATAACAAAAACGAAGCGACAGATATACCAAGCCTTAGGTATTTCTCAGTGAGACGCATGGTAAGAACTATATCCTCCCTCTATTAAACAAAAGCTTACTTGAGGGGTAACATATGCTATCCAGTAACCTTAACTTTGAAAGACCCAATAACTACTACAGAGAACTCCCAAATGACTAATCAAAGGAAGAACACAACAGTAATAAAATACACGATGGTAACTAACAGAACAATAAAATACTTAAATGTCCTTCCGAAAATTTACACCTCCATATTGTTATCTATCTGGGGATTATGTTAAGGAATAAATCACCATTGTTTTGAACCGCACCATGAGTTACACTATGGAAACGACCACCATCCCTCCCAGTCTTCGCATCTGAAAACTGTGGTATGCATGACCTCTTTGAAAAACTTAGGGATGACAAACTGTGAACTTACTCCAACCCTAATCGACACATTGACGTCTCGTAGTAAATGCAGAGAGTGCGGAGGACGGCTAGCCATGTGACAATGGCAGGGTGAGTGTGACTCTTCGGGTATGGAGCCCAGTAAACATAAAGGAATTTCGTAGGATGACCATTAATGTAGTACAGAGCTTTAACTATTGCGATAAAAAAACCATCTCTTTCACTTAAGGAATATCTCGACTGGACACCATCATGACTCAGGTTAACATTTTTACCCCCTCTGTGTTAGTCCGAGACAACAGTCAAATCCTAGTTGTCGAGATTTCATTGGTATTTGGTTCTAGTACTTTCATTACTTTTTCAACCCCAATTTCAAGAACCAAAACATAACCGAGACTTGGTAGTTAGGTTAACTTCCTGGTGTAAAGGAAAAACCCGACTCCATATCCATTATGGATTAGAACTAGTTAAAGGTCCTAAGATAACACCATTAAGTGAACTTGTGTGCGGACGTGGAGCTATGTGTTAAATTAAAACGAGTTGTAACATGTATTGTAAGACTACCCTTGTATGCGTAACCTATATGCATTTGGGTAAAGATTAAAGGTAGAAGGGGGCATGCTAAAGGCCTTGAGGGTTTCCCTTATAACCTTTCTTCTCATGGAATAGATAGGATATCTGGTGGAAAGAAGAAGTCTAGGGGTTTATAACAAGGTTTTTTTTTATAGAGAGAGTTACAATTAGCAAGGTGTTATTACAAAATTTCATAATCAAGTCGACAATAGAGTCACGTAACTAGGAGCTTCTCCTTCTTCTCCCAAGAAACTTATAAACAATTTTATTTTTTTTTGTGATAAATATGAGGTACATTACATAATGGTTTTTCATCTTGCATGTGGTTAGAAAGTGGGGAAAAAATATACTACTGAAATATGTATGAAATGGAAATGGACTTTCTTGTTGAAATACACATTGACATTGAGAGGGGGGGGTGAATCAGTGTCTGGAACTTTTGACTACTTTTCACACTTTCATAGATTAACTGAATTGAATGAATAAGATATATTTAGCTCAATTGATTATTCACAAACATGTGTAACACAAACTATATGAAGTAGATAAAATATCTTTCTTTTATTTATTTAACTTAAATGAATACAAATAAAATCAATCCTTTAATATCTTGAACTTCAACTCAATATGAGAGATCCAACTCTCTGATACAAGAACCAACTTGTAATTTTCAGATCCAACTAAGAAATGAGGAATCCAACCCTCATAAGAAGACATAGCTTGTTGATCTCAAATCCAATTGAGATGTTAGGAATCCAACCCTCATAACAAGACTTGGCTTGTAAACAAGAACCAACTTGATNTATATATATAATCCATGAAGACACACTTAGATTCACCACCACTTCTAGTTTATATAGTATCCCAAAAGGTATGACATTTGAACCATTGTGTCTTTTAATAATGAACCAACACGCCCTTTCATTTATTAACAACTATGTTATTTTAATAACAAATTTCTTCTTTTACTATTATCCTTTAAGTTTATTGAATGAACTTGGTTCTTCTTTCAATCTCTTTTCATAGAAATCAAATTCTACAAAGGTGCTTTATTCAACTCACTTCCCTTTGTGACCACGGGCTCAAAACCACGGGCATAGTTATTTAAAACATTGTTATGTTAGCTCTTCTCTCCTTCCGACCTTATTGTTATACATGATACTGTATTCAAATCTCCAAGGGATTATTTAATTCTAGCCCCTTTACGCTCATTATTATCTTTTTTTTTTACCTTATCACGTGACCAGTGTTGGAGCAAAGTTCTCCAGTACTTCATCCTTCTGGATTCTGACCTTTTCAATCCTTGTATTCTTCCAAAGTTTTTACCTTCCGAAGTGGTTACATCTCACGTTGGCTAATCCAATGGCTAGAATTACTCTCGAAGTTCTCATATTTACGGTCTTGTCTAATTCTTGCGCATTCATTGAACTTTATCTTTTAGATGATCGATGACTCTGACTTAATCTTCGGTTGAGGTGCATGGTTGTCATCTACTATGGAACTTCTGATATTTGTTACCCCAAGACTCTGGGTTACTATAACTATGAAGTAGCTCAATTCCTCAGGAGGTTTACCTACTGAGCAAGTCATAAAATGACGGTGACTTATTGCTTTTAGTTAACACCTCATGCTTACTCTATTCTTCCACTATGTTTGATCAAAAGTCGAGAATGCTCCCGATTTAGATCAATGATTAACATTACTTCATGATTAGATGATAACAGAAGCTTGGATATCCCCGAAGTTAGTCATCTCAAAGTGATGTGGCTTGTTGACGTCACTCAAGATGACGTGGAACCTAATTGTATGTGTCACGTGTCACCCGGATTCATGACTTTCAAGGTCCTTATGTGCCACTTCGACCTTGACATTTGTTACCACCTGATTGGGCCACATGTCATATTTTTCTGCTACCACATGTCTCCCTCTTGGATCATGTCTTTGCAGTTCGTGGCTTTGGTACATTGTGTCTCTATGAGTTTTTCACTTATATATCATACTTCAATCATCTCCAAAGTGCCGGATATGTTTTTCCATCATTTGATATTTCCTTGTCTTGATCATACATCCTCTATTTACTCTAGTACTTCATTCCTTTGGCCCCGCTTATCCTATCCTTCCACTACTTCATCCAACAGTCGAGAATGGTCCTAAAATGGATCAAAAGTTAGTGTTACTTCTAGACTTCAGGATTTCAAGGCTTACTCTATCCTTCCAATTTATGTCGATCAACGGTCGACGGGATTTCCCAACTCTTCCTTTGATCCAACGGTCGACGGGATTTCCCAACTCTTCCTTTGATCCAATGGTCGACGGGATTTCCCAACTCTTCCTTTGATCCAATGGTCGACGAGATTTCCCAACTCTTCCTTTGATCCAATGGTCGATGAGAATTCGTGACTTCAGGAATTTGGTCTTCGAGTATTCCTATGTTATTCAGACTTATTTTCACCAGAGTTATCAGCGTTGGAGTTCACCCCCATTGAACTTGCCTATCCTCATCCAATGGTCACCATGCATTGCCCAAATCTGATGGCCCTCATTCACTTTGGGACTTCGGGTCTTCGACTCACGGGTATTCTTGGTTTTTCTAAACTTCTTATTGTCGAAGTGGTCAGCGCAGAAGTTGACCACTTTTTTTCCTTTAGTACGATCTAACTATTCAACATTTACATTCCAGATCAATGGTCAACATTTAATTCTAATTTAAATCTTGATCTAATAGCTGAGAACTCATTTGAAGCTCCTTCCTAATTGACGATTGGAGTTTATTTCACGACTTCAGGATTTCGTGGATTCTTCCTTGTCTCCAGTAATGTTCGAAGTGGCAAAGTGATGAAACTTATGTTATCCTTCCACTTGGTTTCTATCAATAGTTGAGATTTCGGCCCACTGTAACAGAGTTTCCTCGTAGTTATGAGGGTGTTCAATGCTCTTCTTTCTGATCTGTTCATCACTATTTTCCCTAAGCTTTTAATAAATGTTTGTTCATTTTTTTATGCACTAATATTTAGTCACTAAACCTCCTAAGCTCTTAATTCCTTGTTCTTCATTACTCTCTAGGTGGATTCTCTGCATGCTACTTTTCCTGAGCTTTAGGAACATAGGATCGTTATCGATCTTATCATGATCAACAATCATCATGAATTGTTTCTTCCCCAATGTGACCTTCATTTTTCTCTGATTACTATATATGTTTAACTCATGTTGCCAACAATGATATAACACAATCAGGAATGCCAACTATACCCCCCTTTGGCATTGAGGGAAACATATCTGTAAAACAAATACTTTTGCTCCCCCTATCATTGATCTCAATTTTAGGTTGGAGGATTGGACCAAATACCGATACCAATTTTTTTTTACTATTTTTCTCCCCCTTTGACATCAATGACAAAGATTTAAATGTTTACTTCTTTTCTCCCCCTATGAATGTGCTAGTTGTTATCTCAATCTCTTGGGATTTTGTGTTCAAATAGGTAGCCTTATTGATACCAATTTTTTGTAGTGATCAAGTCTTTTAAAACTAATCCAATGAATTCCTCATTTGATGGCTAAATTAAACACTCCCCCTAAGTTTTTACTGTTTCATAGGGATTTACTGTCTTCTCATTTGTCTTAAAGGACAAGGGTGTGAATCTTATTAATCTTGTTGATTTGTTTAGTTATTCTCGTATTATGATATTTCACAATAATACCATTGATCGATACCAATTAATTTAATTTTCAGTCTTCAACCAATTTAATATCTTATTCATAGTCCTTCAACTCTGCAAAAACCAACTTCAACTTTTGTCCCTTAGAAATAAGATTGAATTGGTCCTTTCATCTGTTGTTTGTTAAGTCCTCTTCATAAGTTTTTCATTCTTTTTGAAATTCCTCATTGGCTTTAGATCGTACCATACTTTAGTAGTGTTTTGTAGTACTTACACCAAATCATGTTGAAAAATCCTTCCTTCTTCCTTTTATTCATATTTCCCCTTGAGAGGAAATCTAGTAGTTCATGAAAATAACAATGGAAAACTTCCAATATTTTCATTTATCAATTCTTCTGGTTGATATGCTATTGAATATTCATCGTTATCATCATTGTTATGTGTAAGTGAAACTTCTTCATTTTCTTCTTTGGGATTTTCTATTTTCATTTTTCTTTCATTGATTAATGTACTTTTGATTTACATGATATCGTCAAGATCTTCTATTGTGTCATATTATTCTTTAGGAACTATCTTTTCTTGAGTTTGATCCATTTCATATTCAAAAATATGAATCTCACATTCCTTATTAGAAACTCCACCCATAATTTTATTGTTATCAATTTCTTCATTTTCAGGTGCTAGATCATTTTTCTTGCTTTCTATTTCAGATTTTCTTCTCCATACCTTTTCATGAGATATTTTATTTGTAGGATCTTTCTTTTCTAGATTTGTTCTTTGAGATTTTTCAGTTCTTCTTTTCTTCCAACCTTCATTAGATTTTCTTCCTAAATTGTAGGAATTATTTCTCATGGGTTGACTTCTTGATTTTCTACAGTTTTGGGTTTTGTGACCAAACCTATCACAATTGTAATATCTCATTGTATGACAAAAATTTGTTGCGTGGCCAAAATAATTGCATCTCCAACATCTCATTAAGTTATTGGACCTTCCTCAATTTTTCTTTTCAGGACTCTTGCATTCCAATGCTTTGTGACCAAAGTTGTTACAATAAAAACAATATCCATTGAAGGTGTTTCCATACTTGAGTCTATTGTGACATGAGAAGTATGTCTTTTGATATGTTTCTTGTTTTTTACTTTTATAGCTTCCTTCCTTGACAAAGTTCATGGTTTGTCTTAGATTTTTTACTGTACCTTTTTTTTTAAGAGTATGATCATTTATCATGTTTTTGAATGGTGCTCCATTTGCCACCTTCTTCTTTCTTATTGTATCTAAGACTAGTTTTGTCATCAATTGATTTTTTACTGTTCCATATCCTATCTAGGATAGCTCAGCTATTCTGGAATTTGACAGTTGCTTATGTATTTTCATTCTTCTTTTTGAGTTGATAACTTCCATTTCCAACATGTGACATGTTTCTTCCTTTTTAGTCAACTGAATCTTCAAGGATTCTTCTTTTTCCTTAGCTCATTCAATTTGAGTCTTTAGATTGATGACCATTTATTTTGTATCATCCAAGACTTTTGTGCAATTATTATTTTTTTCATATGTATTTAACTCTTCTATATATTTTGTTAGATTAACAACTTCATTCTTCAATCTTTTGATTTATTCCTTGTTTTCTATCTAAATCCTTTTGAGGTTGATGGCTTCCACTTCCAACATGTGGCATGATTCTTCCTTTTTAGTTAATCGGATCTTATGTGCTTCTTCATTTTTCTTAGATTCTTCAATTTGAGTCATTAGAGTTGCATTAGTACTTTCATTTATCTTTTTTAAGTTAATAATTTCCAATTCCAACATATGACATAATTCTTTTCTTTTGGTTAATTGGATCTTCTGGGCTTCTTCTTTTTTCTTAGATTCTTCAAGTTGATTTTTTAGACAGATGACCATTTCTTTTGTCTCTTCTAGTACTTATTTTCTTTTATTGTCATGTGTCTCAAATTCTTCCATCTCTTCTGTTAGATTAGCAACTTCGGTCTTCGATCTTTAGATTTATTCTTCTTTGTATTCTAGCTAAATCTTTTGTTCATGCTCTTTGTGGTTAGATTGATCTAACTGTTGTAGTAGCAACACATATTTCTTTTGAAGTTTCTCTAACTCTTCAAAAGTGCACATAACTATGTATTCAAGTTGGTTAAGAACATCCTTAGTAACTTCAATATATAGACCATTTCTTGGTTCCATACTCATCACTTCAAATGTAGTTATAATATCGGTCTTAAAATCTAATAGTTTTTCTTTAGTGAATACTAAAGTATTCATCAATTCCTTGATGTAGTAGTATTTGTTGTTGATGACTGGGTTTTTCATCAATTCTTTGATGGAATTGTCCTCTTTTGTGTTTTGTTCTTTATTCTGATTAGAATTCTCTTTATCTATATTTTGTTCTTCAATCTGATTTGATTTCTCCATTTCATTGTTTTGTTCTTTAATCTGATTGAATTTTTCTGTTTCTTTGTTTTGTTATATAAATTGATTGGAATTATCCATTTATTTGTTTTGTTCTTTATTTTGATAATAATTTTCCAGGTGGATCCATAGTACTTTAGCAGAGGTCCAGTGTCTCATCTTTTATTTGACTTGGTCTGACAATCCATTCTGGATTGTCTTTAATGCTATTGAATTATTTTTCTTTTCTTCTTTTGTAGTTTTGGATTTGTTCTTTGAGGTGGTTGAGTACCAAGGTTTAGATACTACTGAGTCCCAAACACCAGATACTCTTGACTTCAGATAGCATTTCATTCTTTTCCTCCATGAAGAGTAGTTTCTTCCATCAAATAAGGGTGCTTCATTTGTGGAGAGAACCATTTGCCCACCCATTTCTTCAGAATCTACCTTCCAATGTTTAAACTGTGCTGAAGGAACCGACTCTGATACCAATTGTTGAAACACACACTAACATTGAGAGGGGGGGGTCAAATCGGTGTCTGGAACTTTCGATTTCTTTTCACACTTTCATGGATTAATTGAATTAACTGAATAAGATATATGCAACTTAATTAATTATTCACAAGCATGTGTAACACAAACTGTATGAAGTAAAAAAAATATATTTCTTTTATTTATTTAACCTAAATGAATAGAAATAAAACCAATCCTTTAATATATTCAACTTCAACTAAATATGAGAGATCCACGGTATCCCAAAGGGTATGACAATTGAACCATTCTATCTTTTAAAAATGAATCATCACACCCTTTCATTTATTAACAACTGTTTTATTTTAATAAAAAAAAATCTTCTTTTATTATTATCCTTTAAGTTTATTGGGTGAACTTGGTTCTTCTTTCAATCTCTTTTCATAGAAATCAAATTCTGCAAAGGCGCTTTCTTCAACCCACTTCCCTTTGTGACTGTGGGCTCAAAACCACAAGCTTAGCTATTTTAAATGTTGTTATGTTAACACTTTTCTCCTTCAACCCTTATTCTTGTACATGAGACCATATTCAAATGTCCAAGGGCTTATTTAATTCTAACCCCTTTATGCTCCTTATTATTTTATTTTTTACCTAATCACGTGACTGGTGTTGGAGACAGGTTCTCTGGTACTTTGACCTTCGGGATTCCGACCTTTGTAATCCTTGTATTCTTCTGGAGTTTTAACCTTCCGGAGTGGTTACATCTGATGTTGGCTAATCCAATGTCTAGCATAAGTTCTCATATTGACAATCTAGTCTAATCCTTGCGCATTAGTTGAACGATTTCTTTTAGATGATCAATGACTTTGACTTAATATTCAGTTGAGGTGGGCAATTTTCATTTCCAGAACTTAGGAGATTTGTGACTCTGGGACTCCGGGTTACTAGAAATCTAAAGTAGTTAAATTCCTTCGGAGGTTTACCTACCAAATAATTCATAAAACGACGGTGACCACTTGTTTTCACTTAACACCTCATGCTTACTCTATTCTTCCACTATGTTTGATCAACGGTCGATAATGATCCCGAATTAGATCAATGATTAAAGTTACTTCATGATTCTGGTCTTCAATGATTATCTGATAACATAAGATTGGATATCCTCGAAGATAGTCATCTAAGAGTGATGTGGCTTCCTGACGTCGCTCAAGATGACATGGACCCTAATTCTATGTGCCACGTGTCACCCTGATTCATGAATTTTAAGGTCCTTATGTGCCATATCCACCTTGACATTTGTTACCACCTGATTGGGCCACATGTCATCTTTTTCTCCTACCACATGTGTCCCTCCTGGATCATGGATTTGCACTTTGTGGCTTTGGTACTTCATGGCTCCGGGAGTTTTTCACTTTATATCAACCTTCAATCATCACCAAAGTGTCGAATATGTTTTTCCACCATTTGATCTTTCCTCGTCTTGATCTGACAACCTTTGTTTAATATAGGACTTCATTCCTTTGGCCCTGCTTATCCTATCCTTCCACTACGTCATCCAACGGTCAAGAATGGTCCCAAAATGAATCAATAGTTAGCGTTACTTCTGGACTTCAAGATTTCAAGGCTTACCCTATCCTTCCACTTTATGCCAATCAACGATCGACAAGATTTCCCAACTCTTCCTTTGATCTGACAATCGACGAGAGTTCTTGACTTCGACGCTTTGACCTTCGAGTATTCCTACATGATTTAGACTTATTTTTTCCGGACTGGTCAACATCGAAGTTGACCACCATTATAGACTCGCCTATCCTCATCCAACGATCACCATGCATTGCCCAGATCTGATGGCCCTAATTCACTTTGGGACTTCTAGTATTCTTGGTTTTTCTGAACTTCTTATCACTGGAGTTGTCAGCGTCGAATTTGACCACCTTTCCTTTAGTATGAACAGACGGTACAACATTTCCATTCCAGATCGACAATCAACATTTAATTCTAAATTAAATCTTGATCTAATAGTTGAAAACTCATCCTGAGCTCCTTCTTGATCGGCAATTGGCGTTTATTTCATGACATCGGGATTTCATGGATTCTTCCTTGTCTCCAATAATTGTCAAACTGGCGAAGTGGCGAAACTTATGCTATCCTTCCACTTGGTTTCGATGAACAATTGAGATTTCGATCGACTATAGCAGAGTTTCCTCACAGTTCTAAGGGTCTGTAGTGATCTTCTTTCTGATATGTTCATCGTTATTTCTCCTAAGCTTTTTGTAATAATATATCGACTATATCTCATATTAAGAAAAACAACATGGTATCAGAGCCGGACTGGGATTGACTCCTTCACAAGAGGTCCCAGGAAAATGAGAGTGGAGTAAAATGTTGGAAGTGTTAAATTTATGGGGTTGTTACAATCTCTATGTACAACATATTTACTTTTTACTCCTACCTAAATTATAGAAAGAATTCCATAAATTATGGTGGGCAATAATTTCTAGTAAAAATGTCTAATTACCTAAATATGAGGAATGTACTGCATATTTATTTCTACCTATATTTACGCAAATAATTGCATGAATTATGGAGGAACAATTTAACAAAGTCAAATGTTATGTGTATGGATTATAACCAAATTAATCTTTGAGTAGTTACGGAGGTATTCTCCAACTATTTATAAGAAAGAAAATTTAATTTAATTTTCAAAGAGACGTGTCTTTTTTTTGGGATCAATCTAATATTACTATAAAAAGACACTTGAAAGACACAACAATAGACACACATGGGATAAAATATCTAACGAAGAGACTAAGAAGTTGAAATTTTCCGAGTTACTTAGTGATGTTCTAGTGTTTACTAAAGTAATATTGTATATCATTGGAAGTAATTACCACTTGCGGAAAATTGTGCTTGTTTAATTTCAAACTAGAAAATCAACATGGTTAGTTGTATGACATCAAGTATATGATGGATGTGTGTTTGTAGCAGTATGAAATCAAGTATATGTTGGATGTGTGTTGGTAGCCGTATGACATCGAGTATATGATGATTGTGTGTTGGTAGCCATATGACATCGAATATATGTTGGATTTGTGATGGTCATCATATGACATCGAGTATATGATGAATGTGTGTTGGTAGTCGTATGCCATCGAGTATATAATGGATGTGTGTTGTTGATATTAGAATACATATTATTTGGAGGGTCAATTTATATAGTTGTGCACAAGATAAATTGATCTCCTCTAGGAGATGCTTTTTTTTGTTTTTGTTTCTTGTTCCGAGAAGGTCACAGGTAATAGCTCTGAGAAGGAGCCATAATTATGGTCACAGGAGGAAGACATGGAGGGAAAGACCTTCCAACATGATATCAAACAGAGACATTGCGAGACATGATGCTCAAATATAGGAAGTCTCTAAGAGAAATGTACCTCCCAGGATGGGACCATGCCAGATAGCAGAGACAGGTCCAATGATCATGGATACAANTAGCACAACTATGGTAGATCTAGTAGAGGTTTTAAACACATTATGAGACTCAAAGGGAGCACGTGTATCAGTCCCAATACATGAATCAAGCCATGAGATGTTGAGGAAGCAGACATGGCAGCAGTTCCAATGTATGTAGAGGCACTCCCAGAGAGGGAGGCAGTACTACATCTAGAGGGAGCATAGATTGAGTTACCTCCAGATAAGGAGGAATAACGACCTTTAGTGTCAGAGGGAGTAGAGACATAGGAGGAGTCACCTCCATATCCAAAGGGAGTGTTGATGTTTTACAGCTTTTTGAGACATTGGTTTCATGAGGGAACCTCGATATATCAAGTATGGTTCAAGATGACTTAGCATGATCATAATTACCTATGTTTATGTGGGAAAAGGAATCCATGAGTGTTGTGTATGTTCAAAACAAAATTCCTCATAAGACTTTGAGGAACATAACGCCTGAGGAGACCTTCACCGGAGTGAATCTTGAGGTTGGACACTTCAGGATATTTGGGTGTCCAATATACATTCATGTACCCAAGGAGAAAAGCACCAAGCTAGACCCTTTAGGCAGAAAGCATACATTTGTGGGGTACAATGAGTCTTCGAACGTATACCAAATATACATCCCTGGTCAGAGACAGATTGAGATGAGAAGATATGTTACCCTTGAGGAGGAGGTATCCTTCATGAGATCTAGAGGATCTCACATGAAGATTGATAGGGAGAGACATGAAGAGATGGTGCCTTCTCCCCCTCATGCTCTAGAAGTTCAGAGGGAGACAATTGAGCCTATTGATCAAATTGATCGCGTTGATCATGTACCTTAAGTTGATGTTCCCAGAGATATTGCAGTAGGTCGAAAGAGACATACATGGGATAGTCAGAATCTACATGAGCTAGAAGGACATGCAACTCCTCGTGGTACCTTCCGAGAGAGTAAGAGACCTCAAATATATTAGTGTTATGCTACAGTTATGAGCCACATATTTGATTCTGAGCCTTCCTGTTATGAGGAGACAACTAGTCATCCAGTATGGAGAGATGTCATGATGGAGGAGTATCAATCCATCATGAAGAATGATGTGTCAGATATTGTTCCGATACCTAACGGGAAGTTTATAGTGACTTCCAAATGGATCTACAAGATCAAAC
>JASDQU010101020.1:107516-118010 GCA_032191745.1 Picea mariana
TACTGCTCATTATTGGATAATAATTCTACATTGATATAACATTTGAAGAAAAAGGATTATAATTACATTATTACTGATTCACCCCCATCCTCAGTAATCCAACAGGTGTGATGGTGCCCGACTTCTCTTGGTTTGCAGGAAAGGTAATGTATAAATTTGGGCATCATATATCAGGTAAATTTGTTCTCAAGGTGGATATTGTTGAAACAGTGCCAACCAATTTCCCATGTTTTTGGATATGAGCATATTCTTGGCTTCTATTATTCTGCGTTTAGTTGAAAAAAATCAGCTAAAAATATAATTGGTTAGGTGTACATTAATTGTAATGGTTGGGGAGATGTTATTATCTATGTAATCTCATAGAGGAAAGTGTGTGGGATGAGTGTGTGAGATGGTTGTGAGCCGAGTTTGGTTGTTGTAATTCTGAACAATAAGAAAATGGATTATCATTGCCCCGTGGATGTTACCCTTTACAAGGGTTTTACCACATAAATTAGTTGTGTTTTTTGTGTGTGATTGTTGTCTATTTTTTTTTCCATTAAACTTGTTATGTTTATGCTTTCACTACCCAATAGGTATAGCTCTTAGAATCACAACAAATTTTGATAAATTTGATATAAGAATATTTGCAATAAGGGAGGCTTAGTTGAAACGCATAGGAGTCAAAATGAAGCTTAACTAGGGTAAGGGAGCCACATTTTTAAAATTTCAAATAGTAGAACAACCTCAAACTACGTCTCTACCATTGCCCATAACCATATAGATTCCTTCAAGATGACATAAAATAATCTTTAAATTATATTTTATGGCTCGTAACTCACTGGCATGAGGACCATTGTATGAAAGTACGAGAGTCGAGGATGATTAGGAAGGCATGCGCTACAATCATTCTAGCTTAGCCTAGAAAGAAAGAAATAAAAACTCCCATAATTATTTTCAAATGATAGTGCAAAGTTAAAATGGTTAATTGTCAAAGGAATCAAAATAAGGAAAATATAAGTGAGAGTACTTCCTGCCTTTGACCGTTTGTTCAATTCTCAACATTAATATGGATAGATTCCTTAATTCCTTGCCCCTCAAAAGCACAGCCTTCTATCTTTGATGTGTCTTCTACTAAGTGTTGTAACTATTTATCCTTACATAAAATAATTGCTTTGAAGCTTGAGTTGTTTAACAAAGAAAAACTCGGGTTTAGATATACACTTTAAAAAGCAAGGAGGAGATATGAACTCCTCAAATATTTGGGGACCTGATCCATGATCCTACCTCAACAATAGTGACAGGGTGGCCAGTGATGTTGCAAGGAAATGAGAATGTTGCAATTTGAGAAGGATCTGACTAATAGATGGACAATTTGTGCTCGCATTTGAGGCTTAAGGAATGATAACTAAGTGACAGCGAAGACACAGATCAATAAATTTGGTTCTAGTAATAGTTGTGTTGGGATATGTAACTCTCACTTGTCTTTCATGTGATCATATTTAATTATTGAGTTTATTGGCCATTATTGGTAGAGTTCTAGTCTCTACTAGAAGGAGTTTGTTCCCATCTTTTAGGAGGTTGTTGAGGCCAAGGTTGTTTGAGAGATTCTCTCCAACTAGTTATCATCCTAGTTTGGTGTGAGGTTGAGATATTTGATCAACCAAGTAGATCATGAAATCAAGGTAGTTATTCTATCTTGAGACAATTTTATTGTATTTATATGTACTCTATATTTTTTTAATGAAGTGCTTGCACAATTTTGGTGTGTAAGAATTAAAAGAATTATATCTACTCCCCCTCTCCCATTTCTCAATGTTGTGATCCTTGTTTAATTAAATAAATTAACATAAAATAATTTATTAATGACATTTTCATTTTGTCAATTATAACATTGCACTTGCATGTATTACATGTTCTTCTCTCTCGCCTATTACTATGAATAGTTCCAAGGGGTCCCCAAGTGACAATGCCCATCCCTCCTTTTCAATGCAGTGTCCTTGGTGTGTCGATACCGCTTTTCGTTTACAATGTTATACTCTTTACGATGTTATTCTCTACAGAGCTATTATAGAACAAAAGAAAGAGAATGGCTTTTCATCTTGCCAACAGTCGGAAAGCGAGGGAAGAAATTGCAGAGTTGTGGGGCATAAATTGCAGAGTTGTTATAGAACAAAAGAAAGATAATGTGTGACATCCCCAAAAATAAAGTATTTTTGAAATTCAAAATTTGTTAGAAAATTATTATGTTTTTAGTAAATTCGAATTTGGAATTTTTTTTGCCATTTATGGCAATTCCAAATTTAGAATTTAATAAATTGTAACTAATTATTATAACTATTGGGAAGAGACCTGATTTGACCCAACTAACTATTTGACTATGACACTTGTATGTAAACAGAATATTGTTTTATTTATTGCAGGAGGACAAATGGAACAACCATGTTAAATTTAGTTGACCATGACTCCATGAGTGGGGAACATGTTGGAACTACCTCTGGGATGATTGTTACAAGTGGAAAATCAAGGATTTGGCCATTGGCAACCCCTGAAAATTAGGGATTTAGAAAGTTGTGAAAATTTCCAAGGGAGTGAAAAAGACCTAGGAAAAAATATTGGTTTGATATATAGCATATGTGAGGAGGCAGGACGGTGCCTAGTATGCTTGGGAAAAGACGACTGGTTCTCTTGCTATTATGAACACTACGGATTGAGTGTGAAGCAAGAGGAGACTACTGAAACTGAAAGGCATTTCTGAGGAGGAGGTTCCAAGTTCGCCCTCATGGGTTCATGGTCAGGCTAGGGGGTGAATTGGGCAAGTAGTTTGGCTGCCCTATTCTACGGTTGGGAGGAACTTTGATGTTCTCTTTGTCTTCCCGCGATTCATTTCAGATATGTAATCTCTCTTCTCTATTTGAATGATTATATCTAATTGTTGTAATGCATCTATTTAAATGATCGTATATCTTATGTAATGAAATTGTTGTATCTAGATTGAATTAATTCTATCACTATAGAGTGAATTAGTTACAGATGTAGCGTAATCCTTAAAGTTTGTATGGACACAATAACCTAAGCGAAATTGTTCGATTATATGATTATGTGAAGTCCATTTCTCCTACAGAATAGTTGGGTAAATCATTTTATGAAATCAATTTCCTGAGCAGCTCCTTATGACTGGATTAGTGTCGGTACGAAAGTTAGAAGTTATTTGATTTTTATTTTAGGGAAATCGAATGGATGGATGTGATTAAATTCTAGAAGTAACCCTTTTTCCTATAATTGGATTTATTGTAGAACAAAAGTATTTCATGTACATCGAAATTTTGGTATAAATCATCTAGGCATGAACAGGTTGAACACCAGTTTTTATGTATATATATATATATATAAAGTAAGTATATTTCTGTAATTACCAAACTCGGAGTCATAAATTTAATCGGAACACTATCTACCACTTAGCGTGGATTTAAGCCTTTACGAACCAATACATTCCACGGTGTATCTATATCACATATAGACCAGTATCTATCTAAATTACTATTAGCAGACATTATAATGAAATCCAGAACCTAATGTCTTCGTAAGCAAATATATTTATATATGAACATATTGACAGGGATTCGTTCATGTACTATGAGTATGATGAATTCTCGACAGACATGCAACCATAGTTATAAAGCAAATGCATAGGAGTTGGAATACCCTAACTAAAACAACAGTCGATACACTTCATTCAACATGTATCGAATATAGTAGACTAATGGATATCAGTAACCCTTTTATTAAAACGGAATAGGCCAATGGTGCAAGCAGAGGCGAGTTGCATAAATAACAAGTACAATATTCAAAATCGAAAGACAGAGTCACATTGACACGAATTATCATTCTAAGTAAGATTCGACCAGGATTGCCTTTCTTTAATTAAAGAAAAAGGAGTGTATTACATAGTTTTCCAGATCTAAATTCAAATATAGACTCAACACTATGCAAGATCTGGCATTATACAATCAATGGATAAATGACCCCAAAGGTTTACTCCAACAAATACTACAACAAACAAGAACTATGCATGACAGAGCTAGTTGAATCACGATCTCCTTGGATGATGCTAGAACCTGTAGAATTGGCCTGAGAGGTGAGGGTTTAGAACCCGAATACCTTTTGAATAGTAGACAATGGCAGGTATCCAAGACTTGTACAGACGAAGACCCTACAAGAAAACAAAACTTATAAACATTACTCTCTATTCTAAGTTTAGGTAACAAAAGAAAAGTAATTGCAATAAGACGATGAAAGTTAAACCAATAATTCCCTTCCAAAAAAATACTTATCTTATGATGCATGTGTTCAAATCCTTTCCCCATTTCCGCTATCTGTTTAGAGGTCTGTGCCGAGGGAGGAAAGTGTGGTACAATTTTTGATGGGTCCTCGCAAGAACAAGGCCCATCATTAGTGACGGTAACAAGTTTTACCAAACCCCCTCTCGTAAGAATTAATCAATAGAGAAAATCCTTAGCTTGTAAACTATACAAAGTTACCGCAAGAGGAATGCCAAAACAGTAACACAAGCTTTTCATACATAATATGGACATGTGTAAAAGTTAATTTTAAATCAATCTTGAACCAAACTGTAACGAGTAAGTAAAATTCAACAGTAAGAACAAATTCATCGCGCTATGGTATTCAGATGACGGAAATGAATCGTCGCCCATCAAGGTGACAAGGGTTTGTTCCAAGACCCGAAATATCATGTTGTAGGATTCCCAATAAATTTACCGAGGTATCACGGAGACAAAAGCAGGTAAATCAAATAACAATAGTAAAGGCTAGCCGAGAATCTAATAGATTTACATAATATATAAATAGATGGAATATAGCATACTACCCTACCAAACAGAAAGAGTCCCCATCGATGAACTATTCATAGGTCCAACATCTCTTGGTGAGATTCTTTAAGGAAAACAAAAATAGTAATAACGAAAACGAAGCGGCAGATATACCAAGCCTTAGGTATTTCTCAGTGAGACGCATGGTAAGAACTATATCCTCCCTCTGTTAAACAAAAGCTTACTTGAGGGGTAACGTATGTTATCTAGTAACCCTAACTCTAAAAGACCTGATAACTACTATAGATAATTCCCAAACAACTAATCAAAGGAAGAACACAACAGGAATAAAATACACAATGGTAACTAATAGAACAATAAAATACTTAAACATCCTTCCAAAAATTTACACCACCATACTGTTATCTATCTTGGGATTTTGTTAAGGAAGAACTCACTAGTGTTTTGGACCACGCCATGAGTTACACTATGGAAACAACCACCATCCCTGCCAGTCTTCACCTCTGAAAACTATGGTATGTAGGACCTCTTCGTAAAACTTAGGAATGACAAACTGTGAGCTTACTCCAACCCTAATCGACGCATTGACATCTCATAGTAAATGCAGGGAGTGCGAAGGATGGCTAGCCATGTGACAATGGCAAGGTGAGTGTGACGCTTCAGGTATGGAGCCCAGTAAACATAAAGGAATTTCGTAGGATGACCATTAATGTAGTACAAAGCTTTAACTATTGCGACATCAGAACCATCTCTTCCACTTAAGGAATATCTTGATTGGACACCGTCATGACTCAGGTTAACATTTTCACCCCCTCTGTGTTAGTCTGCGACAACAGTTAGATCCTAGTTGTCGATATTTCATTGGTATTTGGCTCTAGTACTTTCATTACTTTTTCAACCCCGATTTCAAGAACCAAAACATAACCGAGACTTGGTAGTTAGGTTAACTTCCTGGTGTAAAGGAAAAACCCGACTTCATGTCCATTATGGATGAGAACACCATTAAGTGAACCTGCACGCGGACGTGGAGCTATGTGTTAAATTAAAACAATTTGTAACATGTATTGTAAGACTACCCTTGTATGCGTAACCTATATGCATTTGGGTAAAGATTAAAGGTAGAAGGGGGCATGCTAAAGGCCTTGAGGGTTTCCCTTATAACCTTTCTTCTCATGACATAGATAGGATATATGGCGGGAAGAAGAAGTCTAGGGGTTTATAACAAGGTTTTTTTTTATAGAGAGAGTTTCAATTAGCAAGGTGTTATTATAGAATTTCATAATCAAGTCAACAGCAGAGTCGTGTAACTAGGAGCTTCTCCTTCTTCTCCCAAGAAACTTATAAACATTTTTTTGTGTGTGTGATAAATATGAGGTACATTACATAATGGTTTTTCATCTTGCATGTGGTTAAAAAGTGGGGAAAAAATATACTACTGAAATATGTACGAAATGGAAATGGACTTCTTGTTGAAACACACATTGACACTGAGAGGGGGGGGGTGAATTAGTGTCTGGAAATTTTGACCTCTTTTCACACTTTCATAGATTAACTAAATTAACTGAATAAGATATATGCAACTCAATTTATTATTCACAAACATGTGTAACACAAACTGTATGAAGTAGATAAAATATCTTTATTTTATCTATTTAAATTAAATGAATACAAATAAAATCAATCCTTTAATATCTTCAACTTCAACTCAATATGAGAGATCCAACTCTCTGATACAAGAACCAACTTGTAATTCTAAGATCCAACTAAGAAATGAGGAATCCAACCCTCATAACAAGACCTAGCTTGTTGATCTCAAATCCAATTGAGATGTGAGGAATCCAACCCTCATAACAAGACTGAGCTTGTAAACAAGCACCAACCTAACATAATGAACTTCCATTCAATCCATTATATATATATATAATCCATGAAGACACACTTAGATTCACCACCACTTATAGTTTATATAGTATCCCAAAAGGTATGACATTTGAACCATTGTGTCTTTTAATAATGAACCAACACACCCTTTCATTTATTAACAACTATGTTATTTTAATAACAAATTTCTTCTTTTACTATTATCCTTTAAGTTTATTGAATGAACTTGGTTCTTCTTTCAATCTCTTTTCATAGAAATCAAATTCTACAAAGGTGCTTTATTCAACTCACTTGCCTTTGTGACCATGAGATCAAAACCACAGGCTTAGTTATTTAAAACATTGTTATGTTAGCTCTTTTCTCTTTCGGACCTTATTCTTATACATGATACTGTATTCAAATCCCCAAGGGCTTATTTAATTCTATCCCCTTTACGCTCCTTATTATCTTTTTTTTTTTTACCTTATCACGTGACCAATGTTGGAGCAAAGTTCTTTGGTACTTCATCCTTTTGGATTTTGACCTTTTCAATCCTTGTATTCTTATGAAGTTTTTACCTTCCAGAGTGGTTACATCTCATGTTGGCTAATCCAATGGCTAGAATTACTCTCGAAGTTCTCATATTGATGGTCTGGTCTAATCCTTGCGCATTAGTTGAACTTTATCTTTTAGATGATCGACAACTCTGACTTAATATTCGGTTGAGGTGGATGGTTGTCATCTACTATGGAACTTCGGAGATTCGTTACCCAGGACTCTGGGTTACTATAACTTTGAAGTAGTTCAATTCCTTAGGAGGTTTACCTACCGAACACGTCATAAAATGACGGTGACTTCTTGCTTTCGGTTAACACCTCATGCTTATTCTATTCTTCCACTATGTTTGATCAACGATCGAGAATGCTCCTGATTTAGATCAACGATTAACATTACTTCACGATCAACTGATAACATAAGCTTGGATATCCCCGAAGTTATTCATCTCAAAGTGACGCGGCTTGTTGACGTCACTCAAGATGACGTGGAACCTAATTTTATGTGCCACGTGTCACCCAGATTCATGACTTTCAAGGTCCTTATGCACCACATAAACCTTGACATTTGTTACCACCTGATTGGGCCACATGCCATCTTTATCTTCTGCCACATGTCTCCCTCTTGGATCATGTCTTTGTAGTTCGTGGCTTTGGTACATCGTGGCTTCGTGATTTTTTTACTTTTATATCAAACTTCAATCATCTCCGAAGTGATGGATATGTTTTTCCATCATTTGATATTTCCTTGTCTTGATCATATGACCTCTGTTTACTCTGGGACTTCATTCCTTTGGCCTCGCTTATCCTATCCTTCCACTACTTCATCCAACAGTCGAGAATGGCCCTAAAATGGATCAAAAGTTAGCGTTACGTCTAGACTTCAGGATTTCAAGGCTTACTCTATCCTTCCACTTTATGTCGATCAATGGTCGACGAGATTTCCCAAATATTCCTTTGATCTAATGGTCGATGAGATTTCCCAACTCTTCCTTTGATCCAACGGTCGAAAAGAGTTAGTGACTTTAGGGATTCAGCCTTCGAGTATTCCTACATTATTCAGACTTGTTTTCGCCATAGTTTTCATCGTTGGAGTTGACCCCCATTGAAATCATCTATCCTCATCCAACGGTCACCATGCATTGCCCAGATTTGATGGCCCTCATTCACTTCAAGACTTCGGGTCTCTAGCCTTCAGGTATTGTTGGTTTTTCTGAACTTCTTATTGCCGGAGTGGTCAGCGCAGAAGTTGACCACCTTCTTTCCTTTAGTACAATCTGACGATTCAACATTTACATTCCAGATCAACAGCCAACATTTAATTCTAAATTAAATCTTGATCTAACAACTGAGAAATCTTTTGAAGCTCCTTCCTAATCGATGGTTGGCATTTATTTCACGACTTTGAGATTTTGTGGATTCTTCCTTATCTCCAGTAATGTCCAAAGTGGCGAAGTGATGAAACTTATGTTATCCTTCCACTTGGTTTCTATCAACAGTTGATATTTTGACCCACTGTAACAGAGTTTCCTCGCAGTTCTGAGGGTGTTCAATGCTCTTCTTTTTGATCTGTTCATCGTTATTTCTCCTGAGCTTTTAATAAATGTTTGTGCATTGTTTTATGCACTGATATTTAGTCACTAAACCTCATGAGCTCTTAATTCCTTATTTTTAGTTACTCTCTAGGTGGATTCTCTGCATGCTATTGTTCTTGAGCTTTAGGAACATAGGATCGTTGTTGATCTTATCATGATCAGCAATCATCATGAATTGTTTCTTCCCTAATGTGACCTTCATTTTTCTTTGATTACTGTATATGTTTGACTCATGTTGCCAACAATGATATAACACAATCGGTAATGCCAACTATACCCCCCTTTGGCATTAAGGGAAACATATCTGTAAAACAAATACTTTTTCTCCCCCTAAAATTGATCTCAATTTCAGGTTGGAGGATTGAACCAAATACCGATACCAAATTTGTTTCACTGTTTTTCTCCCCCTTTGACATCAATGACAAAGATTTAAATGTTTACTTCTTTTCTCCCCCTGTGAATGTGCCAGTTGTTATCTCAATCTCTTGGGATTTTGTGTTCAAACAGGTAGCCTTATTGATACCAATTTTTTGTAGTGATCAAGTATTTTAAAACTAATCCAATGAATTTCTCATTTGATGACTAAATTAAACACTCCCCCTAAGTTTTTATTGTTTCATAGGGTTTTACTGTCTTCTCATTTGTCTTAAGGGACAAGGGTGTGAATCTTATTAATCTAGTTGATTTGTTTAGTTATTCTCGTATTATGATCTTTCACAAGAATACCATTGATCGATACCAATTAATTTAATTTGCATTCTTCAACCAATTTAATATCTTATTCATAGTCCTTTGACTCTGCAGAAACCAACTTCAACTTCTCTCCCTTAGAAATAAGATTGAATTGGTCCTTTCATATGTTGTTTGTTAAGTCCTCTTCATAAGTTTTTCATTCTTTTTGAAATTCCCCATTGGCTTTAGATCATACCATACTTTAGTAGTATTTTGTAGTACTTACACCAAATCATGTTGAAAGATCCTTCCTCCTTCCTTTTATTCATATTTTTCGTTGAGAGGAAATCTGGTAGTTCATGAAAATAACATTGGAAAACTTCCAATATTTTCATTGATCAATTCTTCTGGTTGATATGCTATTGAATATTCATCATTATCATCATTGTTATGTGTAAGTGAAACTTCTTCATTTTCTTCTTTGGGATTTTCTATTTGCATTTTTCTTTCATTGATTAATGTACTTTTGATTTACCTGATATCGTCAAAATCTTCTATTGTGTCATATTATTCTTTAGGAACTATTGTTTCTTGAGTTTGATCCATTTCATATTCAAATATATGAATTTCACATTCCTTATTAGAAACTCCACCCATAATTTTATTGTTATCAATTTCTTCATTTTCAGGTGCTAGATCATTTTTCTTGCTTTCTATTTCAGATTTTCTTCTCCATACCTTTTCATGATATATTTTATTTGTAGGATATTTCTTTTCTAGATTTGTTCTTTGAGATTTTTCATTTCTTCTTTTCTTCCAACCTTCATTAGGTTTTCTTCCTAAATTGTAGGAATTATTTCTCATGGATTGACTACTTGATTTTCTGCAGTTTTGGGTTTTGTGACTGTTGAAACAAGTTTAAAGTTTTTATCTCTAACCTAAAACTTCGTTTTTTCCTAATATGGGGCCACCTTAACTTTTAAC
>JASDQU010101020.1:152282-163848 GCA_032191745.1 Picea mariana
GATGAATAGCTTTGCAAATTTTTAGAATCAATAAACGAGTTTGTTGAAACGCATGGTGACCAAGAAAACCAAAATGATCCTATTTGGATCATGCAGGAAGGGGAGGACCCCCAAGAATTCCATGATAAAATCTCTAATCACCAAATGCTTGTTCTAAAAAATAACTAGATCCCTAAGGGCCTGATTCCCTTGGAAAGGTTATTTAATCAAGATGACATTCCTTTAAGATCCACTTTACAACCTCAGCCGAAGGAAGTTGAGGACTATGACATAGGTACCAAATAAAATCCTCGGTTGGTGAAATTATCCAAATACCTGTCCCCAAAAACCAAAAGTAAATATGTTGAGTTGCTTAGAAAATATAAAGACGTTTTCGCTTGGTCTTATGATGAACTGAGAACTTATGATACTTCTATAATCGAACATAAAATATCTTTGAAACATGGTGTCAAGCCTTTTAAGCAGAAACTCAGACAGATAAACCCTATGCTGCTACCAATGATAGAAAAAGAAGTTATAAAACTCTTGGACGCCAAAATCATCATCCCACTAAGATATTCTGAGTGGGTAGCTAATTTAGTTCCAGTAAGAAAGAAAAATGGCAAAATCAGACTGTGTTTTGATTTTAGGAACCTGAACCGATCGTCACTCAAGGACAATTACCCATTACCTAAGATGGACCATGTTTTAGAGAAAGTAGTTGGAGCTAACAGAATGTCAATGATTAATGGTTTTTTAGGTTACAATCAGATTGAAGTACACCAAGATGATAAGGAAAAAACATCTTTCACTACACCTTGAGGTACCTTCATGTATGATAAAATGACTTTCAGCTTGATGAATGCAGGGGCAACCTTCCAGCAAGCCATGGACATCACCTTCGTGGGCGAGAGGGATAAGTTTGTTTTTATCTATCTCAATGATCTGACTATTTTTTCAAAATCCGATGCAGAACATCTAGTGCACCTGAAGCAAACTTTCGAGAAATGTCGTAAATTTGGTTTGTCCCTTAATCCCAAAAAATCTCATTTCGCTATGAAAGAAGGTAAGATTTTAGGTCATATAGTGTCTAAAGATGGAATCAAAATCAATCCCAAAATAATTGAAGCAATAGATACTATAAATATCCCTAGAAATGTAAAAGAAATTCAGTCTTTTTTAGGAAAAATAAATTTCTTGAGAAGATTCATCCCTAACTTCGCTGAAATTGTGAAGTTGATCACAGATATGTTAAAAAAGAATAGTGAGACGAAGTGGACAAGTGAAGCCAAAGCATCTTTTCAATGAATCAATAAAGTTATCAACGAAGCGCCAGTCTTGGCAAGTCTTGATTACACAAAAGAGTTTCTGATTTTTTCCTTCGCTTCCGAACACACTATCGCAGTTGTATTGTTACAGAAAAATGAGGAAGGCTTTGAACAACCTATTGCATTTTTCAGTAAAAGTCTGAGAGATGCTGAGTTGAAATATAATATACTAGAAAAACAATCTTATGCAATGGTGAAGGCTCTCAAGGCTTTCAGAATGTATGTATTACACTCGAAGATCATAGCCTATGTCCCTACAAGCTCGATTAAAGATACACTGGTTCAACCAGATAGTGATGGCAGAATAGGCAGATGGCTAGCTAAGATTCAGGAGTTCGATCTGGAATTTAAACCAACAAAACGCATTAAAGTCCAAGGTCTGGCTAAATTTCTAGCCAAATCAAACTTTCAGGCATTCGGAATAAATCAGCTGGAAGAAGATGAGGGTTTTCTACAGATTAATGAACTTGATATCGCTACACCTATAGTTGAGATTCAAGACAAGTTTTCTACTTTAGTCTGGTACCGTGATATTGTTTCTTACCTATTGAATCTTCAATGTCCCAGTGAACTAACCCCATCTAAAGCTAGGACATTGAAGTTACATGCTATAAAATATTGTATTATAGATGGAAAATTATATTGGAAAGATCCCTTGGGTTTCTTGCTGAGTTGTTTAGTCGAGACCGAAACCGAAAAGATTATTAATGAGTTCCATGAGGGAGTGTGCGGGGGACACCACACTTGGTGAGCTACATCTTATAAAATCTTAAGAGTTGGATATTACTGGCCCAAAACTATTCACAGATGTAAACACCAAAGTCTGAACTTGTACTCCCTATTAGTTGTTTACAGGTAAACAGAAAGTCCCAGCTTTACCTCTTGCTCCAGTTAAAACCAAAGCTCCTTTTCAACAATGGGACTTTGATTTCATCGGAGAAATTCATCCACATTCCAGTTCTCAACACAAGTGGATCCTAACTGCAACAGACTACTTTACTAAGTGGGTGGAATCTATTCCCACGAGAAGCACAAATGACTCAGTAGTAATCAATTTTCTAGAAGAAAATATTTTATCCATATTTGGCTATCCTCGAAAGATAGTCATCGATAATGCACAAGCGTTTAAATCAATGGCTATGATAAGCTTCTGCCAAAAATTTAACATCGTATTAGGACACTCCACAGCTTATTATCCACAGGGTAATGGTTTAGTTGAGTCATCTAATAAAAGTATGACAACCATGATCAAAAAAATATTGTCTGAAAACAAGAAAGCGTGGCATATCCATTTGAAATACTCTCCATGGGCCAACAGGATAAGCACCAAAAGGTCAATTGGGATTTCCCCTTTTCAGATGGTATATGGCACTGATGTTATGTTACCAATCAATATTGCTTTGCCAGTAATGAAATGTTGGCAAGATTCAAACGAAGAACCTAACAACATTACCAAGAGGGAAAACTAGCTGGTCGAAGTTCAGCAAAATAGAGCCGAAGTAAATGAAAAGTTGCAGAGATATCAGGATAAAATGAAGGCTTTATTCGATCAAAAAGCTAAGGATAGAGATTTCTTCCCTGGAGATCTAGTACTAAAATGGGAAGCCATAAGAGAAGACACTGGAAAACACGACAAGTTCGATTTGATCTGGTCTGGCCCTTATAGAGTCTCGGCCTCAGAGGGAAAAAATGATTTTTCATTAGAAAACCTCGATGGAGACATTCTAAGCACCCCTGTAAATGGGTGATACCTTAAACACTACATGCAATAATAGGTTTCCGAAATTTCATTGTACATACCGGTTTGTTTTCATGTTTTCTTTATAATTACATTGCTTTCGGTAAGTTTTATTCTATCAAAAAAAAAAAACAATCAGAAAATGTAAATACAAAACAGCTCAAAATCTAGCAGTTCACAAGATTTGTATGAGTTTCTAAGAGTTATCAGGTCATCTTATTTGCAGGAAAAACGTCAAGAACACAAGAGGTCAACTATACTAAAAGGGTAATCTGCATGAATAATCATGATAAATACTTCCCAAAAAGGTAATAAGTAAACAGTCTTTTGGCTATAAATACAAAGAACTACTAAGGTATGAAGTCTGACCTGAGAACCTGAGTTAAAATGTCTTAAGAGGTACCAATGAGCGAGACACTAAATTTCACGACGGTTAATGCGATACTAAAAAAAAAAAAAAAAATCTTTAAAAAATAGTCGTTGACAATCCTAAGTTTCCGAGGTTCTCATACCTTTTCCCTTCGATCACTATCGAGCTTACTCTTCACCCAACTCTGATTATTTTCCCATTAGTATCTGGAGGAAAGAAAGGTCTCATATTAACTTTAGAAACATTCAGACTAACTTTCAAAGCGAGGATAGGTAAAATTCTATGTTTTTCCTAAACTTTGGCTGAAGCGGAAGTATGTCTGGGCTAATCCTAACCTTTTTAGTCATTCTAGCGGGAATAAACTGATCGTTTTCACTCAAGGAAAGTCCCTATGAAATATTAATAATTTTTCTCGGAGATTCTCCCTAAAGTCAAAGTGTCTGAGGGCCAAAAGGAAGATTAACCCAGAGCTATTTAAATAAGTTGATAGACCTTTGCTGTAAAAATTTTAAGCAGTATATTTTCCTAAGTATGTTACATACTGATTGATTTCCCCCACTTCATAACAAAAGTATATATAGACATATGGTGAAAGGAAATTCATTATTAATTTCCCCCATCTAATCTAAAGATACGATGAAAGGAAATTCATTATATGATTGCCCTCATCTCAGCATTTAAATGCTAGAAAATAATGAAGTGGTGAAAGGAAATTCAATGTGGAAAATCCGATAACTTCATAGGGGTACTAAATAGGCTCACTGGCAGTGAAGCAATGTCTACATATTTGACAACGCTGTTATACACGAATTGCAAGATGCTCTGGTAATTTTTCTTCTTTCATCCAGATTACACTTTAAGATTATGGGATTCCAGATTACACTTTAAGATTATGGGATTCCAGATTACACTATAAGAGTACCTTGATGCGAATACGTTCAAATAAAACTGGTATAACGACTAATCTTGTTTCGATTATCTTGCACAAGTTTGAGGTCGATTTTAGAAAGGGGAATCTATGTGAGCCTATCTCGAGATTGTCGAATGTTTTAATCTTGAAAAGTTTTCCGAAATTAAGGTCGAAGTCTTTATTTTCCTTGTTGGGTTTTTACAGCTATGTCTCACAGACTCGAATAACTGACCCCATTTACCCAATAAAGGCACTAAGTCTACATGTTCTCCTCATCCCACAAGGAGACAAGATCCCCAATTGGAGCCTATGTTGAAATAGGTTTAAAGTTTTTATCTCTAACCTAAAACTTCGTTTTTTCCTAATATGGGGCCGCCTTAACTTTTAACTTAAAAAATAAAAGAGCTAAATTTTTCTTTTTCGGGATTCGGCTTTTCATAAGGTATAACCCTCGCTATCAGTTCCAAAAGCCCGATACCAAAATCCCGATAGGCATCAATTTTAATAATAAAAGGCATAAAACTAAAATGTTTTAAAGTCCCAATGCACGTCCTATAAAGTATTTTTAATCGTGATTAATTAAACCTTAAAGGAGCTGATTAACAACCTTTTAACCTTTCAGGATTCAGGTTTACTCAGAGAAATGCGTTTTCAATGCATATCGATTCGTGAAACCCCGATCCCCAATTTCCCGAAAAAATGGAAGTTAGTTATTAATCTTGATTAATTAAATCACTAATACCAAGGTTAAGGCCTAAACTAATATCATCGTGATTTTGGGATTCAGGGTTTAGTGATGACATTCCTTGTGGAAGCAAGATCCTCGAAACCCCGAAACACGAAGTCTCGACTCATAACCAATGTTTAAGTTGAACTAACTTTGTTTTAAAATCACAATTAATGGTAATTAAACTTCTTTAGGTATTTTCATATTTCGGATTCTGTTGAACGAGATCTTTCAAATTTTAAATTTAGAATCGTCGAAATACGGCCATATTAATAACAGATAACTGATGATTTTTGTGACACAAATGCGTATCTAAAAAATATTCTCTGCATTAAAGGTATTTATTTCTTGTCAGTTGCGTCAGTGCTTTCACCATAAAATGAGTTAAAGGAAAATTAAAGGTCTGGGTTTTGAATCTTATTCTTGTTCTTTCTATTAGGAGTAACTCGCATTCATCCAAGCTTATACAACTTTCTTCTGTGGTAGGTTTTCATTCTAACACAAAAGTTATGGCACCAAAGAAGGCACCTAAGAAGAGTAAAGATAAAGCTGAGATTTGTAGCCCAAAGGGATATGTCATATCCGACACTATGCCACATGTTATCGACTCGATCAAATCTTGGAGACAAATCTATGAAATTCTGGACTAAGAAATCAAAAATTCCCCTAATGATTCTGAGAATCACCTTCGGGACATAGCAGAATCAAAGCTAAATAACATTGTAGCACGCCCATGGCTCATGACGTACAACGACATGGTCAGTTGGGCTTTAGAAAAGATTGATATTCCGACGAGAATCATTTTAAACGATCAAGCGGTCATTATTGGTTCATTCAAACTGGAACATATCCAAGTAATGTACAAACTCTCGCCCAATACTAAATACATTTACAATGCCGAATTTACAGCTGAATTTAAGAGAAAGGAATGTACGGAGGCAAACCAAACCTACCCTGACTTAATCAAAGGCTGGTGGAGATGTCCATCAAAATTTAGGGCCGATACCAATGGAAATTATGCCACGGCTTCTTTGAATGAGTACATGGTTTATGCAGCCATGATGTTGTGCAGACTCTTCGGAAAAAAGAATCCCTGTCATTTCCCCGCAGAATGGGTGCCCTTTTTAGAGGAAGCATCAGAAGGATATAGTTTTAACTAGAGCAAGATTTTATCCGATAACCTAGCCAAAGAGGTTTCAGATTACAAAGCTGCAAGATCCAAAGGTCAACCAGTGGCTTTTTACATGTTGGCATACATCATGGACACAATTGTTTTTATGATTCCATTCCCCTTGATGAATTGGAGTTGGAACATAACCTACCCCGAACCCATTCACGAGTATCACTCTAAGATATGGGAAGAAAATGCTAAAAATTCATTTTACGAAATCTGTCATTTCATAGTAATACCAATGCATTAAATGTTTTATGGCTATGACCCCCATCGCATTGCTGAGACAGTCTCAGAAAACCTAAAGGCAATAGTTGAATGGTTCATTGAAGAAATCTTCTCCTATATCAGGGTTTATGGGTGCTCAATCCCTCCTCATGCACTTCCAAAATTCCTCCCAGACAGACTGGTGTGTAGGGAAGTAGCTCACCAAATAGTGAAAGGTGGTATTGGAATAGAGCTAAAGATGGCTCAAAAGAAGTCCTGGCCAATCTTCCCTGTATATATCAAGAAATTTTCATTACAAAACTTGGGTCATTCCAAGGTGGAAGTAGAGGCACTTGAAGAGGTCAAATTGGTAAATATTGAGCACAAAAAGCACAACCCTTATCAACTAGTGAGCAAACACATGATACAATGCAGTATGAAAGCCTATGAACATGAAAAGTCCGCTTATGATGATATGTTCAAAGAGGTCAAAACATATGAGGAGGTATTAAACACAGTACGGGCATTATCACCCAACTTACAAACCGGTTTTATGACTTTCCAAAGTCACAGGCGAAGCTGTTTACCGAAGCTATTGCAAGGTGAATCCACGACTCCCCCTCCAGAGCAAGAAGAGCCTCCCCCAGGTTTTGAATCAAAGCTACAGGATAAAGCAAATAAAAAGGAAAATCCGAAGGAGACTGAAATTCCTTCATAAAGAAAAGAAGTTCCACAGACCGAGAACTCAAAGTCAAAGAAAGGAAAGGAGTTTGAAACATCCCCAAAAATACCTGGTGACATTCCCAAAAAAGTAGGAGGAACGGCATCAACAGAGTTGGGAAGCCCTATTACTTCTTTGACCCCTTTGCAGTTTACTTATGGAAACCCCCAGATGGAAGTTCTATATTTTAGTGATCTTGAACCTATTTCTAGAGATGAGATTCCTTCATCCGATTATTTTTTTAGTAAAAAGAAGAAGGCTATCTTGAAATAGGAAATGCATCCAAGATGAGATGTAATGATAAAGAAACATAAGATCATCGTAGATGGACAAAATCTTGAAGAAGAGGATTTCACTACAAAAGTAGCAGGCTCAATGGGAGCCTTCGCAACAACAAATTTATACTCTGTAGGTAACTTGAGAACTAGGTTACAACAAAAAGATCAAATGATAGTCCAGCTACAAGGCCAATTAAAGGAGAATGAAAAAAGGATTGAAGAAGGTATAAATAAAGGTCTGGATCAAGCCAGAGCCAAGGATAAGCAAGAGATTCAATCCCTGAAAACAAGCCTCAATGAGATGGAAGAGAGAGTGCAGACAAGTCAAACGCAAGAAGAAATCATAAATCAATTACAAACAAAATTAAAGTCAATAGAAGGTCTAGTCATAGATCTAAAAGTTTTCCAGGCCCAGTCACTGGAAGTGCATACAAAGATAGAAGTTGAACATAGAAGTTGATTTCCAAGATAGAGATCATCCAGAATTACTTCCATGAAGCAATCAATTCTTTTGATAACCTCATCCTGAAGGAAAAAGAAGCTAAAGAAGCAAGGGTTTCCCTTCAAAGGGCAACCATATGTTCAACGAACAAAGAGACATCCAAAACTACAAAATTATCAGCCACAGAGAAAATTAGAGGTGACATTATGCTCAAAGTATGGGAAGCCAACATAATGGAAAACAAAAGAATAATCAAAGAAATCAAAGACGACTGCCAAGAGGTTTTCGATCTCTTAGACAAAAGGTCATTAAACATTGGAAGGGACAGTTGTGCAGGGCTTCTAGGGAAGATAAATATTGCGAGACACCAATTAAAGTTTAAAGAAGATCTAAGTGAGATCCAGATGGAGATTTCACAGCTAAAAGAAATGGATGTCGCCTTGATCAATAGGTTGTTGATTCAGCCCAACTTAAAATTGCAGTCAATAAAGTTTGCAAATAAAAGAGTTGAAGACCATTTCCCAAAGATACAGAGGAAGGTATATCTATTCGAAGCAAAGGAGTTTCCAGAGCCTCCCAAAATGTTTGCACCTTTCCTCAAAAAATGTATCGAATGTGTCAGAGCAAAAGAAGGAGAGTCTTCAACATAGAAATAAAGTACCAGTTTGAAAAGTGTAGCTATAAAAAGAAAATAAAGATAAAGAAAATCATGTAAAACAATTTTCATCTTATTTATGATAAATAGTTAGTTCCTAGAAATTCGAGATTCCCCAACCACCAAGGATTGGAAATTTTGTATAAATGTAAATTTTTAGGACTAAGAACGCGCTTTTTTGGTGGCCATTGTATGAGAGAAATTTTTTGTAGTGATGAATAAGAATGCAAAGCAGAGATTCCAGATCTTGTCAATCCTGAGATATGTGTTCTCTTTGTTTTTTCTCATAGCATTTTTTCTTATGTGTATCTTTGATGAAATTTTAACTATAATTTAGCATAATATTTACCACTGGTTCAAAGTCATTGGGTTATCTAATTAATTACAATTTTTTCCTCTGTACTTGCTGTCAGCAAGTTCAAGACCTGTAGATTATTTAGGTTGCAATGTTTTGTGTTTCATTAGAGTCCTCTTGTCTTTCGTCTTTCCTCATTGCAAAGTGAGATTCTTCCATGATCGATGCCTCATTTTTGTTGAACGGTTTTGTGTTTTTCACTCATCACTATCATGTCTTTAAAATCTAACTCAGGAACGGGAAATGGCCTCTGATTTGTTGAATATTAATCTATGTTTGAAATATTTCTCTTATAATCAAAATTAGAAAGAAAAACACTTTATTGAACAAAGTTTTAGAACTTCTTCCAACCATTATCCCTCATGATTGTGCCCTCTTTAAGACAGCCTAACGTAGAACCCAACCTTTCTGATCAAACTAGGATTGCTTTGAACTTATTTAATACCACCCTACGGACAGCAAATACTCGGGTCGAGTTAGAACGTTCATGGGAAGTTATCGAGAGAGATATCAGCATCCAAGAACAATGGGAAGCTAAACAGAGACAGTTGAGGAATCAATATGATTTACCCTTCACAAATTGATATTTCACCCCTTAACTCTCTCTATCTTTTCGGATGCCTTGACGGTATACTTTATAGCCTTAAAGTATAAACTTAGGAACAATAGTGACCAAACCTATCACAATTGTAATATCTCATTGTATGACAAAAATTTTTTGTGTGGCCAAAATAATTGCATTTCCAACATCTCATTAAGTTATTGGACCTTCCTCAATTTTTCTTTTCAGGACTCTTGCATTCCAATGCTTTGTAACCAAAGTTGTTATAAGAAAAGAAATATCCATTGAAGGTGTTTCCATACTTGAGTCTATTGTGACATGAGAAGTATGTCTTTTGATATGTTTCTTGTTTTTTACTTTTATAGCTTCCTTCCTTGACAAAGTTCATGGTTTGTCTTAGGTTTTTTACTGTACCTATTTTTTTAGGAGTATGATCCTTCATCGTGTTTTTGAATGGGGCTCTAATTGCCGCCTTCTTCTTTCTTATTGTATCCAAGACTGGTTTTGTCATCAATTGGTTTTTTATTGTTCCATATCCTATCTAGGATAGCTCAGCTATTCTGGAATTTGATAGTTGCTTTTGTCTTTTCACTCTTCTTTTTGAGTTGATAACTTCCATTTCCAACATGTGACATGTTTATTCCTTTTTAGTCAACTAAATCTTCAAGGCTTTTTCTTTTTCCTTAGCTCATTCAAGTTGAGTCTTAAGATTGATGACCATTTATTCTGTATCATCCAAGACTTTTGTGCAGTTATTTTTTTTTTCATATGTATTTAACTCTTCTATATATTTTGTTATATCAACAACTTCATTCTTCAATCTTTTGATTTCTTCCTTCTTTTCTATCTAAATCCTTTTGAGGTTGATGGCTTTTACTTCCAACATGTGGCATGATTCTTCCTTTTTAGTTAATTGGATCTTATGTGCTTATTCATTTTTCTTAGATTCTTCAATTTGAGTCATTAGAGTTGCGTTAGTGATTTCATTTATCTTTTTGAAGTTAATGATTTCCAATTCCAACATGTGACATAATTCTTCTCTTTTAGTTAATTGGATCTTCTGGGCTTCTTATTTTTTCTTAGATTCTTCAAGTTGAGTTTTTAGACAGATGACCATTTCTTTTGTCTCTTCTATTACTTCTTTTCTTTTACTGTCATGTGTCTCAAATTCTTCCATTTCTTCTGTTAGATTAGCAATTTCGGTCTTCAATCTTTAGATTTCTTCTTCTTTGTCTTCTAGCTAAATCTTTTGTTCATGCTCTTCATGGTTAGATTCATCTAACTATTGTAGTAGAAACACATATTTCTTTTGTAGTTTCTCTAACTCTTCAAAAGTGCACATAACTGTGTATTCAAGTTGGTCAAGAACATCATTAGTAACTTCAATATATAGACCATTTCCTGGTTCCATACTCATCACGTCAAATGTAGTTATAATATCAGTCTTAAAATCTAATAGTTTTTCTTTAGTGAATACTAAAGTATTCATCAGTTCCTTGATGTAGTAGTATTTGTTGTTGATGACTGGGTTTTTCATCAATTCTTTGATGGAATTGTCCTCTTTTGTGGTTTGTTCTTTATTCTGATCAGAATTCGCTTTATCTATATTTTGTTCTTCAATCTGATTTGATTTCTCCATTTCATTGTTTTGTTCTTTAATCTGATTGGATTTTTCTGTTTCTTTGTTTTTTTTATATAAATTGATTGGAATTATCCATTTATTTGTTTTGTTCTTTATTTTGATAATAATTTTCTAGATGGATCCATAGTACTTTAGTAGAGGTCCAGTGTCCTATCTTTTATTTGACTTTGTCTGACAGTCCATTATGGATTATCTTTAATGCTATTGAATTATTTTTCTTTTCTTCTTTTGCAGTTTTTAATTTGTTCTTTGAGGTGGTTGAGTACCAAGGTTTAGATACTACTGAGTCCCAAACACCAGATCCTCTTGACTTCAAGTACCATTTCATTCTTTCCCTCCATGAAGAGTAGTTTTTTCAATCAAATAAGGGCGCTTCATTTGTGGAGAGAACCATTTTGCCACCCATTTCTTCAGAATCTACCTTCTAGTGTTTAAATTGTGCTGAAGGAACTCAATCTGATACCAATTGTTGAAACACACA
>JASDQU010101020.1:163941-218914 GCA_032191745.1 Picea mariana
AAGCATGAGTAACACAAACTGTATGAAGTAGAAAAAATATATTTCTTTTATTTGTTTAACCTGAATGAATAGAAATAAAACCAATCCTTTAATATCTTCAACTTCAACTGAATATGAGAGATCCACAGTATCCCAAAAGGTATGTCATTTGAAACATTGTGTCTTTTTAAAATGAACCATCACACCCTTTCATTTATTAACAACTATGTTATTTTAATAAAAACAATTCTTCTTTTACTATTATCCTTTAAGTTTATTGGGTGAACTTGGTTCGTCTTTCAATCTCTTTTCATAGAAATCAAATTCTGCAAAGGCGCTTTTTTCAACCCACTTCCCTTTGTGACTGTTGGCTCAAAACCACAGGCTTAGCTATTTTAAATTTTGTTATGTTATCGCTTTTCTTCTTCCGCCCTTATTCTTCTACATGAGACCATATTCAAATGTCCAAGTGCTTATTTAATTCTAACCCCTTTACACTCCTCGTTATCTTCTTTTTTTACCTAATCACGTGACTGGTGTTGGAGCCAGGTTCTCTGGTACTTCGGCCTTCGGGATTCTGACCTTTGTAATCCTTGTATTCTTCTGGAGTTTTAACCTTCCGAAGTGGTTACATCTAATGTTGGCTAATCCAATGGCTAGTATTACTCCAAAATTTCTCATATTGACAATCTGATCTAATCCTTGCACATTAGTTGAATGTTTTCTTTTAGATGATCAATGACTCTGACTTAATATTCAGTTGACGTGGACAATTTTCATCTACTCCGAAACTTAGGAGATTCGTGACTCTGAGACTCCAGGCTACTAGAAATTTGAAGTAGTTCAATTCCTCCATAGGTTTACCTACCGAATAATTCATAAAAAGATGGGGACTACTTGTTGTCACTTAACACATCATGCTTACTCTATTATTCCACTATGTTTGATCAACGGTCGATAACGCTCCCAAATTAGATCAATGATTAAAGTTACTTCATGATTATGGCCTTCAACGATTATCTGATAACAGAAGCTTGGATATCCTCAAAGTTAGTCATCCAGGAGTGACGTGGCTTCCTGACATCACTCAAGATGATGTGGACCCTAATTCTATGCATCGCGTGTCACCCTGATTCATGAATTTTAAGGTCCTTATGTGCCATATCGACCTTGACATTTGTTACCACTTGATTGGGCCACATGTCATATTTGTCTCCTGCCACATGTCTCCCTCCTGGATCATGGATTTGCACTTTGTGGCTTCGGTACTTCGTGGCTCCGGGAGTTTTTCACTTTATATCAACCTTCGATCATCACCAAAGTGCCAAATATGTTTTTCCACCGTTTGATCTTTCCTCGTCTTGATCTGACGACCTTTGTTTACTCTGGGACTTCATTCCTTTGGCCTTGCTTATCCTATCCTTCCCTACTTCATCCAACAGTCAAGAATGGTCCCAAAATGGATCAATATTTAGCGTTACTTCTTGACTTCAAGATTTCAAGGCTTACCCTATCCTTCCACTTTATGTCGATCAACGGTCGGCAAGATTTCCCAACTCTTTCTTTGATCCAATGATCGACAAGAGTTCTTGACTTCGGCACATCGACCTTCAAGTATTCCTACATGATTCAGACTTATTTTCATCGGAGTGGTCAGCGTCGAAGTTGACGACCATTAGACTCGCCTATCCTCATCCAACGATCACCATGCATTGCCCAGATCTAATGGACCTCATTCACTTTGGGACTTTGGGTATTCTTGGTTTTTCTGAACTTCTTATCACTGGAGTCATCAGCGTTGAATTTGACCACCTTTCCTTTAGTATGAATGAACGGTACAACATTTCCATTCCAGATCGACAATCAACATTTAATTCTAAATTAAATCTTGATCTAACAGTTGAAAACTCATCCTAAGCTCCTTCTTGATCGACGATTGGTGTTTATTTCATGACATTGGGATTTCATGGATCCTTCCTTGTCTCCAGTAATCATCAAACTGGCGAAGTGGCGAAACTTATGTTATACTTCCACTTGGTTTCGATGAACAATTGAGATTTTGATCGACTGTAACAGAGTTTCCTCACAGTTCTGAGGGTTTGTAGTGCTCTTCTTTCTGATATGTTCATCGTTATTTCTTCTAATATTTTTGTAATAATATATCGATTATATCTCATACTAAGAAAAACAACATGGTATCAGAGCAGGACTTGGATTGACTCCTTCACAAGAGGTCCCAGGAAAATGAGAGTGGAGTAAAATGTTGGGAGTGTTAAATTTATGGGGTTGTTACAATCTCTATGTACAACATATTTACTTTTTACTCCTACCTAAATTATAGAAAGAATTCCATAAATTATGGTGGGCAGTAATTTCTGGTAAAAATGTCTAATTGCCTAAATATGAGGAATGTACTGCATATTTATTTCTACCTATATTTATGCAAATAATTGCATGAATTATGGAGGAACAATTTAACAAAGTCAAATGTTATGTGTATGGATTATAACCAAATTAATCTTTTAGTAGTTACAGAGGTATTCTCCAACTATTTATAAGAAAGAAAATTTAATTTAATTTTCAAAGAGACGTGTCTTTTTTTTTGGATCAATCTAATATTACTATAAAAAGACACTTGAAAGACACAACAATAGATACACATGGGATAAAAGATCTAAGGAAGACTAAGAATTTGAAATTTTCTGAGTTACTTAGTGATGTTCTAGTGTTTACTAAAGTAATATCGTATATCATTGGAAATAATTACCACTTGCGGAAAATTGTGCTTGTTTAATTTAAAACTAGAAAATCAACATGGTTAGTTGTATGATATCGAGTATATGATGGATGTGTGTTTGTAGAAGTATGAAATCAAGTATATGTTGAATGTGTGTTGGTAGTCATATGACATCGAGTATATGATGATTATGTGTTGGTAGCCATATGACATCGAATATATGTTGGATGTGTAATGGTCATCGTATGACATCGAATATGTGTTGGATGTGTAATGGTCATCGTATGACATCGAGTATATAATGGATGTGTGTTGTTGATATTAGAAGACATATTATTTGGAGGGTCAATTTATATAGTTGTGCACAAGATAAATTGATCTCCTCTAGGAGATGCTTTTTTTTGTTCTTGTTTCTTGTTCTAGGAAGGTCACAGGTAATAGCTCTGAGAAGGAGCCATAATGACGGTTGCAGGAGGAAGACATGGAGGGAAATACCTTCCAACATGACATCAAAGAGAGACATTGCGAGACATGATGCTCAAAGATAGGAAGTATCTAGGAGAAACGTATCTCCCAGGATGGGACCATGCCAGATAGCAGAGATAGGTCCAATGATCATGGATACACTGAGTCAAGACCAACTATAGAAAAAATATGGTAGATCCAGTAGAGGAGTCAAACACATTATGAGACTCAAAGGGAGAAGGTTTAGTAGTCCCAATACATGAGTAGAGCCATGAGATGTTGAGAAAGCAGACATGGCAGCAATTCCAGTGTATGTAGAGGCACTCCCAGAGAGGGAGGCAGTACTACATCCAAAGGGAGAAGAGATTGAGTTACCTCTAGATAAGGAGGAAGAACTACCTTTAGTGTCAGAGGAAGTAGAGATAGAGGAGGAGTCACCTCCATATCCAAAGGGAGTGTTGATGTTTTACAACTTCTTGAGACATTGATTTCATGAGGTAACCTTGATATATCAAGTATGGTCCAAGATGACTTAGCATGATCATAATTACCTATGTCTATGTGGGAAAAGCAATCCATGAGTGTTATGTATGTTCAAAACAAAAGTCCTCGTAAGACTTTGAGGAACATGATACCCGAGGAGGCCTTCACCGGAGTGAATCCTGAGGTTGGACACTTCAGGATATTTGGGTGTCCAATATACATTCATGTACCCAAGGAGAAAAGAACCAAGCTAGACCCTTTAGGCAGAAAGCATACATTTGTGGGGTACAATGAGTCTTTGAACGCATACCAGATGTACATCCCTGGTCAAAGACAGATTGAGGTGAGAAGATATGTTACCCTTGAGGAGGAGGTATCCTTCATGAGATCTAGAGGATATCACATGGAGATTGATAGGGAGAGACATGAAGAGATGGTTCCTTCTCCCCCTCACGCTCCAGAAGTTCATAGGGAGACAATTGAGCCTATTGATCAAATTGATCACGTTGATAATGTAGCTCTAATTGATGTTCCCAGAGATATTGCAGTAGGTCGAAAGAGACATACATGGTCTTGTTAAAATCTAAAAGAGGTATAAGGACATGTAACTCCTCGTGGTACCTTCCGAGAGAGAAAGAGACCTCAAATATATTAGTGATATGATGCAGTTATGAGCCACATATTTGATTCTGAGCCTTCCTTTTATGAGGAGACAACTAGTCATCCAGTATGGAGAGATGTCATGATGAAGGAGTATCAATCCATCATGAAGAATGATGTGTGGGATATTGTTCCAAGACCTAAGGGGAAGTTTATAGTGACTTCCAAATGGATCTATAAGATCAAACAGACAGTTGACAAGAGAATTGAGAGGCACAAAATGAGATTTATTGCTAGAGGATTGTTTAAGGTGGAGGGAATATATTATGAGGAAACATTTGCTTTTGTTTCTCGATACACTTCTATCTGGATGATTATTTCCCCTGCAACATCCATGGGTTGGAGAGTACATCATATGGATGTAAAGACGACCTTTCTCAATGGAGATATTGAGGAAGAAGTATACATAGAGTAGCCAAATGGTTTCGTGATACATGAGGAGTCTCATATGTGTAGGTTGAAGAAGGCCTTGTATGGACTCAAACAACCACCTCAATATTGGTATGTGAGGATTGATGGACATGTGATGATTTTTGGCTTCAACAAAAGTGTTGTCGATCCCAACCTGCACTACAAGATTGTTAATGGTGAGTCCCTGATTTTGATCCTCTACATTGATGATTCATTCTTCATCGGTACAGAGAGCCTTATTGTGGAATGCAAGTATGCATTGGCCTGTGATTTTGAGATGGACCTTGGTATGATGCACTACTTCTTGGAGTAGAAATTACTAAGACAACTGAGAGGGGGGGGTGTGAATCAATTGTTACTCTGCTTAAATAATCTTATGCCTATTAAAATATTATTAATCTTCTCCATGTGATCATCAAAATTTTGCTAGACATGAACAACATAAATAATAACCATCAATCACACATATAATATACACAGAGACAAATATTCATGAGGAAACCCATAAAGGGATAAAAACTCTTATTCTTAGAATGATAGGTCGTCTTTTATGTTATGTACATCATCTTTCTTTGAGCACCAACTCAAAATGAGGCTACAACCTCTTCTTTAACAAGCTACAACTTGTTGAGAGCACTAACTCTCTGGTTTCTCTAGCATCCACTAGAAGGAAGCACCAATTTCCTGAGTATTCCAGCACCAACTTCCAGTCACACAGGCACCAACTTGTATAACAGAGAACAATGGTTCTCCCTTGCACCACCCTACCACCCTGGTTTTTCTGGCTACAGCCAGATGGAAGCCACAACTCCCTGTGTTCAAGCACCCACTTGAAACTCCAAGGAAAATAGTCCTCCCTAGCACCACCCTACCACCCTGAGATATAAATCTTTGTTACTGAAATTTATTACAGTGATACAATATTTTTCAATGGCTTACCAGTGTCATCATTGTTCTTCTACACTACTCTGCTTTGCCTACGCCAGTGTCTTCCTGCTTGTATCTTCTTGTGCTTTCTATTCTTTCGATTTGTCTCTGCATGTCCACCTCGTCTTTCTCTTCCTCTCTCAGATATGCAATTTTGTTCTATCTCATTCTTCTACGTTTTATGCTCTGTGCGCCATGTCAATTCTATGCGCTACACCTCCCCTCTTCTCTTATGTGCATCAGTTCATCCCCTCTTCTACAAGAATGACTATCACAATTAAAGAATCCCCCCCTTTCTTCTTTGTTCCCCATGTTTTTATCACACCAAGTCCTCTTCTAGATCATGCTCGCAACTTTTTGTATTCTATGGAAGTTATCCACAGTATGTTCATCATTAGTGGTCGTTATCTTGAGATTCTTGGCTTCTTCGATAGTTACAGTAGTTGACACTTTTCCATCTCTCAATTGTCTCTATGATGATCCTTCATTCCTCTAGCAATTATCTCGAGACTCTTCAGCTCCTCTGGCGATCACCTTGAAGCTCTTCGAATTATCTGGCAGATACAATCAGTTGTTTCTGGCACTTACAATCAGTCTATTCCAGCAGTTACAGAGAGAACCTTCGCGTGCTCATCCCTTTGGCACCTTTTCCCTTCCTGAGAAAACTACACAGTAGGTGCTATATTTTTTGGCTAAGCCCCTTCCTTTCACGTGACCATGAACTATGATCAGACGCCTATTCAAAAGGATCTTCACGACTTCGCGCATCGTATATTCTGCTGCGAGTCACCTTGATTTTCACAAATCCCAATCTCTGAAGAGGAGCCTAGCAATGCTAGCTCCTTCCCTTATTCTCCACTGACGTGACCTCTGGATGTGACCACATGCCAGTCAAAAAGGCACTTCGTAACTTTTCATTTCGTAATATCGCGAGTTAGATCTCCTCTATTCTTTGAATTTCGAGCTCCCAAACTCCAAACTTCATCATGCCAGATCAATGGCCCATGACATTCCTCGATCGATCGTCCATATCTCTCCTTCGCACTTCGAGATTTCACGAGTCATGATGTTAGAGGTTAGAACACCTCCTTTCTTCGATTCCCAAACTTGTGCTTGCGTCAGATCAATTACCCACGAGATTCCTCGATCAACGACTGTGATCACCTTCACGAATTTGGACTTCGCAAGTTTTCGATTCTCCTATCTTTGATTTCCCAATTTGTGAATCAACACAATGTTGATCTCTCGCCACGTGTCCTGCCTCAATGGACGGCCATGATTCCTTCATAGCTTTTGAGTGTTAAATGACTCCTGGGCTTATCCTCTTTACAACTCCACTGGTTCTAACGACCCACAAATATTAGTTCTTCTTCTCTCTAGGGATCTCTAGTGTCCTTTGAGAATGGTGACGGCTCCTTTCCAAATAACTCGGCTTCAACCCTTCTGAGCTTAGCTCTTTCTGCAAACTCATGTATTCTAAGGAATCCTATGCACATTTCTTGCAGCCTTCATGATAACCTCTGGCTATCTGGAAACTCCAACACAGTGTCTGGTGCTCATCCTCCTGAGCTTGTAGACAACAATTTCTCATGGTCTAGTCATTCCCGATGCTATCGTCTTTGCTTTCCTATTTTCCATCAATGCTACCAATATGCCATGGTCATTGTTGTTCTTGCCATCAATGACAAGCATACTCTTCCTGTAAACATGCCAACGATCTCCCCCTTTGGCATTAATGGCAACCCTGAAAGGCTACACTATTCTACCTAAACCTCCAACTATAGCATCCAGACCACACCTTTTTCTCCCCCTTTGACATCAATGTCAAAGAAAATTGAGAGTGACTCTGTTCTCCCCCTGATTAGAGATACAATAAGCACTCTTCCCCTGATTAGATATACTATGAGCACTCTCCCCCTAATCAGATAGTCTATTTTAACTAGATAACAGGGTCACGCCCAACTTATGGCGTAGATACTCAAACTGAGTTGTTGCAAGCAGTTTAGTGAAGATATCAACAATTTGATCTTTGGATGGAATATAATTCAGTTGAACAGCTCTGTTTGTAACCTGCTCTTTGAGAAAATTATACTTTATTGGTATATGCTTAGTCTTGGAATGAAGCACATGATTCTTGGAGACACTAATGGCACTGGTGTTATCATGGTGAAGTGGAATGGGATCAGTATAAGTTGCCTTCAAATCTGCAAGAGTTTGAATCATCCATAATATCTGAGTGCAGCAAGTAGCAAAAACAATGTACTCATCCTCTATAGTTGATAAAGAAATAGATTCCTGCTTCTTATTAAGCCATACGACTAATGAATCACCTAAGAAGAATGCACCTCCACTGGTGCTCTGTCTTTCATCCAAACAATTTTCCCAATCAACATCTGAATATGCAGTTAATTGAAAATTATGATTTCTAGGATACCAAAGACCATAAGTCATTGTACCCTTCAAATATTTGAATATCCTCTTGACAGCTGGTAAATAACTTTGTTTAGGAGCAGACTGATAATGACCTACCATTCCAATAACTTGCATTATATCGGGATGAGATGTTGTGATGTACAAAAGATTGTCTATCATTGATCGATATCTTCTTTGATCAACATCAAGTGAAATATCTTCTTTATTGAGCTTGCAACCAACCACCATAGGTGTACTAACAGGAGAGGAATCTTCCATCTGAAACTTCTTCAACATATCTTTCAAATACTTTTCTTGAGATATAAATAACTCTGCATAACTCTGATTGATTTGTAAACCAAGAAAATATGACAGTTCTCCTATAATGGACTTCCCAAACTCAGTTTGCATAGAATTAGCAAACCACTGAATATAAGGGTCATTAGTACATCCACAAATAATGTCATCTACATAAACCAAAACAACTAATAAATAATCACCTTCAGACTTAATGTATAGATTACTGTCAACAGTACCTTTCTTGAACCCTTTTCTTGTAAAAAATTGTCTAGTCTATAATACCAGGCTCGTGGTGCCTATTTCAGTCCATATAGAGCCCTTTTCATCTTGCAGACATAGTTAGGATTATCTGTCAATGAAAATCCTTCAAGTTGCTCCATATATACTTCTTCTTCTAGATCTCCATTAAGAAATGTTGACTTAACATCCATCTGATATACTTTAAAGCTCTTATGACATGCATAGGCAAGGAACATTCTGATGGCTTCCAATCTTTCCAATAGTGCAAATGTTTCATCAAAATCCTGTCCTTCAACTTGTGCATACCACTTACAGACCAATCTGTCTTTATTCCTAACAATTTGTCCTTATTCATTCATTTTATTCTTAAACAACTATTTGGAGCCTATTACATTCTTATCTGCAGATCTGGAAACAAAATCCCATGTATTGTTCTTCTCTATCTAATCAAGATCTTCATTTATAGCTCTAATCCAATCATCATGCTTGTTGGCTTCATCAAATTTTTTGGGTTAAATCATAGATAGGAACACAATATGAGATTGTTCTGAGTCTTTAATCAATTGCCTTCTTGTCTGAACTCCTTTATTTCTATCACTAATTATTTGTTTTTCAGGATGATTCTTGCTGACAATTATAATAGATGGTTTTGTTTTTGTCTATTGATATGAGTCTACCTGAGTATTTGTATCTTCACCGGACTCAAAGTCTTCTCTTTTTTATTCTTGGACCTGTTCATCTTGAACTTCAACTATATCCTTTGTGGTTGGTTCAATACTGCTTACATTTCGTACCAGGATTTCTTCATCAACTTTTATGTCAATACAATCAACCATTTTATACAGCCTCTTATTATTTCATCTGTATCCTTTACTGTTTGTAGCATACCCTAAGAAGATACCTTCATCAACCCTGTCATCATATTTGCCAATATTTTCATCATTATTCTTGATATAACACTTACTCCCAAAGACTTCAAAATGCTTGATTGAAGCAGATCTTCCAAACCATAGTTCATAAGGAGTCTTGTCACTTTGTGGCCTGAGATGAGCTTTGTCAAGAATATGTACAGCTGTATGAATTGCTTCTACCCAATATGTCTGAGCAACATTCCTTTCATTCATCATTGATCTTGCCATCTACTAAATTGATCTATTTTGCCTCTCAATTACTCCATTTTGATACAGAGTCTTTGGAATAGTATACTCTCTTTTGATCCCATGTTTATCACAAAACTCTTTAAAGTCTCCTGAACTAAACTCTCCTCCTCTATCAATGCTTACTTCCTTCAATCATTTTCCTGTTTGATTCTCAGTCAGAGCCTTAAAAACTTTGAATTTTTCAAATGCTTCAGATTTTTCTTTCAGAAAGGAAACCCATGTAAGTCTAAAATAATCGTCAATAATCAACATGAAGTAATTTTATTTTCTTGTACCTTCCTTCCTTGATGGTCCACATAAATCCATGTGTACTAACTGAAGAGATTTTTCTGTTGATGGAAAGTTCTTAGATTTAAGCTGTGTCCGAGTAATCTTTCCTATTTGGCAAGGTTTACATACATAATCATATGGCTTTGATATCTTTGGAAGATCTTTTACTGCCCCAGTGTTTCTAAGTTTGATTAGATGATCAAAATTCAGGTGTCCAAGTCTCCTATGCCATATCCAACTTTCATCATACTTACTTAAATGACATTCTTCTTTATCTTCTTTCAAAACATAAACATTGTTTTTTGTTCTTATGCCATTTGCAATCAACTGTCCTAAGTTACATATTGTATTTTACAACCTTTAGAAGTGAAAAAAACTTCACATCGTCACAAACTTGACTCACACTAAGCAGATTATATTTTAGACCATCTACAAACAACACATCTTGAGCTTTCCCTTTGCCATTACTTAGACTTACCATTCATTTACATTTGATTTTTCCTGGTGAATCATTTCCAGAAGTTACATTCCCTGATTTTCTTTCACTTAGAGTTAGAAACTTGTTTTTGTCTCCAATCATATGTTTGGAACATCCACTATCAATATACCAGGGGTTCTTTTGTATTTGAGCTGACAACACTAATCCACACTTGTCATCTTCTTTCTTCTTCCAAACCTTGACATTTTCAGAAGAGGGATTTAAATCTGGCTTATAGTTCTTTAAGCGACAATCTGCAGCTTTGTGTCCATAATTATGGCAGATGTAACATTCTGGTTCATTGAATAAAACATCATAATGATTTTTATGATTAACCTACGTCTTTTTCCCAACCATCACATGTTTTACAGTCTGTGGTTGTTTGTTACTTGGCTGTCTCGTTCTTTGTTGTGGAAGATATTTATTCCTTGAGTATCTTGATTGCTCATATCTAAATCTTAAAGAACAATTTACAGCTTTGTGATCAAAGTTAGAGCAGATAAAACAATATCCATATAAAAATTCTTTGTACTAGAAAAATGGTTGTCTTCTTTGAGCAGGTCAATTTATTCCATGTTGAAGATTTCCTTGAGCAGAGGATGCAATATTTCTTTGTTCTACAGATTTGTTGTTGTCAATGATTGTAGACTTGACAAACTTGATGGATTCTTTGTTGCTTGGATGACCACTACTTGATCATTCTTCATAACCCAAAACAATTTTCAACTTTGGATTCCTTTGTTGATTCAGAATGGTGGCTAATCCTTCTGAGGCTTTAATACTTGTCAGATTCTGATGATATAAAGCCTAAAATTTCTCTAGATCTTTTCTGACAGCCACTACTTCAGCTTCCAGAGCTTCACACCTCGCCTTCTTCTCTGCTAGTTATTATTTTAGAATATCTTCTATTTTTTTTTATTCTTCCAATTCTACTTTTAACAAAACAAGATCTTCACTCGGTTCTCTACCATTCTTTTTAAACTGCATCAATAATTGTTTTTGTTTTCTCTTCTTAAGTCTGGGTCTGTCAATCTCTTCCAAAGCACTGATTAGTTCACCTTCCATATCAACCACAAATTCTTCTTCATTCATTTCACTACCTGTGTATTCATCATCAAGGTCTCCCATGGCCATAAGCATAAAATCATTCACCTTATCTTCACAAGATGAATTGCTATCTGTGTCTTCTGAGGAGTCATCATTATTTGCATACAAACTTTTCTTTTTACTATATTTCTTAAAATTGTATTTTTTTTCATCATCAAAGTTATGGTATTTTTCTTTATGAGGACACTTAGATTCAAAATGACCTATCTTACCATAGTTGAAACATTTAAATGGAATCTTGCCTTGGTATTTACCTGATCCTTTCTTTAACATCCTCACAATTTTTTCCTCAACATCATCTAATTCTGAATCAATATTCTTGTCTGCTTTAAAAGATGCTTCTCTAGTAGTGGATTTATCTTTACTAATCCTCATTTCATAAGAAGATGGAGTTACTAGGAGTTGATCAATAGATAGAGTCTTAATATCATCCAATTCTTCTATTGCAGAAACTTTTGGATTAAATCTATCAGGCAGAGATCTTAAAATCTTATGAACTAAAAATGTGTCTTCAATCTTCTCACCAAGACCCTTCATGTCATTCACAAGCTCCTTAACTCTTAAGAAGTATTTACTAACTGTTTCACCCTCATTCATCTTTAGTTGTTCAAATTTCAATCTATATGTATGAAGTTTGACATCTTTTACTTTCTCATTTCCTTCATAACTGCTAATAAGTTTATCCCACATCTCTTTGGCAGATTCAAGATGCATCACCTTTACAAATTCATCTTCAGCAAGACCACTCAAGATAACATTCATTGCCTTTGCATTGAAGCTAAATTATAACTTATCATCTTTGGAAGCTAGCACAATAGGTTTTTTATATCCTGTCTCTACAACATCCCAAACATCAACACCTAAGGCCATAATGTATGTTCTCATTCTAACCTTCCAGAAAGAAAAAATTGTTCCATCAAACGGATTAGGCTTATTGGTTGATATGTGAGGACACTTATCTGAGAAGGGATAAGTGGGACACTTATTCAAGAAGGGATTAGCCCCAGGTAAGAGAGTAGTTGGTTAATGTGAAGTTTGGGTTTAGTGTGGGGTTGGGCTTATAGCCCAACGTCCCTTATGAAGAGAACATGAAGACACACCCCTTGTGGAGATCACATGAGGACATGTCAAGGGAGTTGACCTTGACGTCACACACTATGGGGAGTTGACCCTAAGTGTTCCTAGAGGGAGTATCCTCTAGAAGTCCACATGGGAGTGTCATGTGTGGCAAACCTTTTGCTACTATGGTGGTTGTGTACCACTGGTGGAGACTGTGTATCTCTGGACAATAGTTGTGTATTACTATGGAAAGATACCTCCCTAGCTAAGAGGGAGTGTTGATGTTTCAACACCAGGCAGACCTTCTCCTAGATTGGGCTACAGACCAAGGGAGATAGGATACATTTTTCATAAAGGTGCACTTGTGGTAAATGGAAATAAACATAGTCCTTCCTTGATCATGACAATGAATAATATGGACTCGAGGTTCTTGAAGTGCTTTCCATGTGTCAATTAGCATCAGGTTGACATTCACTCATAGGTGTGTACTTGTGGTGAAATATCATGGTGTGGTCTTTGTCCTAGTCATGGTAATTTGACAAGGAATGATAAAGACTCAAGATGCTATATGTTATTACATGTGGACCCATAGTCTGACTGATCTTAGAGAGAGTTAATTGGCTCATAGGAAGAGCCGCAAAAGGAGTTTCTCCTCATTTCGGGTGGGAGAGAGATGTCTCCCAAGACTGACAGACAAGTGCCATGAGTCTAGGGTGAAGTTTGTATACTTCAAAGACACGCTTGGCAAGATGGAGAATGTCTCCCTCATTGAGAGGAGGTGTTGATGTTTGGACATCATCGGGAAGACATTCTCTTCGAATAATAATTAATAATATAATTATTGATTATTAAATATTATATATAATAAGTAAATGATAATAATAAATAGTTTTTGATTATTCAAGGGGCACATCATTTCATGGATGGTCACCATATGTTCCGTATATATGGAACACTCATCATTGTAATAAGATATTGATTATATCTCATATGAAGAAAAACAACACTTTTAATAACTGTTTTTGCATTCTTTTATGCACTGATCTTTAGTCGCTAACCCTCCTGAGGTCTTAATTCCTTGTGCTTCGTTACTCTCTAAATGGATTCTCTCCATGCTACTTTTTCTGAGCTTTAGGAACATCGGGTAATTGTTGATCCTATCGTGATCAACAGTGATCACGAATTTCTTCTTCCCCAAGGTGATCTTGCTTTTTCTCTGATTACTGTATATGTTTGACTCATGTTGCCATCAATGACAAGACACAATCAAGAATGCCAACATTTTTGTGGATGAAGCGAAGTAAGAAATTGAACTCCAGTTCAAGACAATTAAGAGATTGGTATAATAAGGTTCAAAGATCGGTGCATATGTTGTGTAACATAGGATGACGAAAGTGTCTCAAATGAAGGGCAAGGAATTGCTCGTCTGGAACACCATCTCTGAGATCTCCATTGATAACCCATCGACTGACAAGACTTGTTTCATATTAAGAAATCCTTGTGTGTTAATGCTTTTGAAATCGAAGAGAAAAATAACAAGTAATATATATGTTTTTTAATAAATAAGAAATTTGAATCTAATACCAACTGATAGATGTTTAATAATTTTGAATATTTACACATGACAAATTTTTCTAAATGTTATTATATTGTTTTTTAATTTGCTAATAAACTTTGATTTAACGGTCTAAACTATATATTTAGTCATACCTACCCATGCTTTTATATATATATATATATATATATAAAATAAGTCCTTTTTTATATAGTAATTTAAACAGTAAATTGGTTCAATGATGAAAAGGCTTAATTCTCTATCTTTATTTTTCAAATGTATTGATTTCACACTGGCCAAAACCACAAGAACTTGATATGCTTAAATAACCCGAAAAATGAGATGATCTTTCTTATTTTTTTCCATTAATTTTTTTTTAATTTTTATATTATTTTACTGTTTAACCCTCCTTACAATTAATTGATACCAGATTTTCTTTTCTGTCACATTTAAACTAGATGAAAGCATGATTTTGTTTACTAGATGTAAATTGTATGGTTGGATTTATAAAATTATTGGTTAGTTTAATTAGTTTAAAGTTAAATATGAGTGTTAGTTTAAAGCTAAATATGAGTGTTGGTTAGTTTAATTGGTTTAAAACTAAATATGAATATTAGTTTAAAGTTAATTGATTTAAAGTTAATTTTGAAGTTTAGTTTAATTGGTTTAAAGCTAAATATGAATGTATCATGTTTGTTGGGTTGGATTTTCTTGATTCCTTCTGTAAGACCCCCTAATCAGGATTGAGGTTATACCTCACTTACCATCCATAAACATAGAAGAGTATTAAGATTCCTTTCAATAAATAAATAAATAAATCTCATATTTAAAAAAATAAAAAATAAAAAAAGTCTTCAAAATTGTTATGATAAATACATATACAGTCTTGGAAGTTGCGAACTTCCCAACATAACATCATAAAAACAATAACAAAAAAGTGACTATGAATGAGGGAGCTTTTTAATGCAGCTAATTCTTGTATTTTGAAAATATGTATACCTTATTATTCAGTTACAGTTCATTAATTCTGATATTCCAGAGAGTATTAATTCAGATATTCTAGAGAGCATGGACAGGGAAAGTTGTTTCCCCAAATCGAGTCTTTTAATTGTTTTGTTTTATTTTAATTTGTTTAATTATAATATTTTATATATCAATTTAATGATCAATTTTGAAAACAACAATAATAAATATATTGATAATAAAATAAAATAGAAAAATAATTTATAAAATTTAATCATAATACTAAAAATTATATTATCATTAATGAATAAATAAAATAAGATGAACAAATTAATTTACAAAGTTTATTGATTATTGATTTTATAATGCATTTTTATTTATAGGAATTGGGAGATCATCCCAAGCTATATATTAATAATAAAATAAAATAGAAAAATAATTTATAAAATTTAATCATAATACTAAAAATTATATTATCATTAATGAATAAATAAAATAAGATGAACAAATTAATTTACAAAGTTTATTGATTATTGATTTTATAATGTATTTTTATTTATAGGAATTGGGAAATCATCCCAAGCAAAAAATGTCAAGGATAAGAGACAAAACACAACATTTGTTTTAAAAAGATATTCCTTAAAATCCTTGATAATGGATGCAAGCATCAATATGTGTGCCAATATTACTATTTAAACAAGTACTTTAGTAGTAAGTGTGATAATGTAAAGCTAAATAAATGGAGTTTGTGAGAGTGCAAAGCTTAGGGCAAAGAAGGTTATCAATTGTAAATTGAGGTCATTATAGAATGTAATTGGATTGGAATTTGGTTTGTTTAGTTGTTTACTAATTTATTTAGTGACAAAGTAACAAATTAGTAAAAAATGTATTTTTTTATATAAAATTATTTTTTTCATTAAAATTTAAGTTATAATATTTATTTATTTAATTTTAAAAGAATATAATAATACTATATATTTAAAATTTATTAGTAAAATGAAAATACAATGATGTATGTAAATATACACACAATATAATCTTTTAGTTAAAAACATTTATTTTTCAAATTTTAATTTTGAAAATTGTCTTATTTCAAAAAGTATCTTTAAAAAATGTCTTTAACCTTTTTCCTTTTAACATAAATTATCACAGTTTTATAATAAATTAGTGATATCTTTATTTTATTTTAAAACATAAATAAAAATTTTAATTAACAACAGGAACATGATTCTGTACATTTAGAGATGATTTTGTACATCTGGAGGTCTCATAAACAATTGAGTTCGAACTTCTGTGTCTTGTATGCTTCTCAATCCAACTGAAGGTGTTGTGGAACCATTAACATGTAGAAGATCAACAAACTGAAAAATAAATGAAATATAGAAAAAAATTAAATAAGTTAAATTAAAATTGTATATAGAAAAAAATTATTAATTAATAATGATAGTAATTCAAATTTTTTCTTACCTTTTTACAAAGTGAAACATTCTCCTCTCTTAGGATCTATTCCTACAAATTAGCAAAAACTAAAGTCAAGTTACAAAATAAAAGATACACTGATATTTCTTTGTGATTTTGTTCCAGCTTAATACTAATCACATTTGTCTACTTAATTCATAAATAAGAAATAGGAAAAAAAAACATTTAAAAAAATCATAAATTAGGAGAAAATAATAAAAATTCTTCAATATAATTAAATTAAAAAAAATATATTCTTTTAAGTATTAAAATAAAAAAATTAGATTGACAACAAGCAAATTTCAAATAAATCTGAAAAAAATTGTTACCCTCATATATATACTCATATATATAAGTGAAAAGTGAAACTAGAAGGAAATTATAACCTTTATTAGCCTATATATATAAGTGAGATTTGAAAGAAATTGTAAGAATAAAAATGATAAGGAATATTAAAAAAAAATTATAAACTTTTCATATCACATTAATTTGGTTGAATGGTAAATATATCCAAAACTTTACAAGCTGTATTTATTTGAAAATTATAAATTTTATTACCTCATATATAAAGGTGAGAATATAACGAAATTCTAAGAATGAGAGGGGTGAGAAATAATAAAGAAAACTTTATAAACCTTTAATATCACATTAAAAAATTTGGTTGATTTGTAAATATATCCAAAGTACAAGTTGTATAATAGTAAAATATAAACTTTAAACGAGGCAGTTCAAATAGTCTTCTTTTCTCTTCAATGGAAATTCCATAAAGGTAATGTAGAATCAATGTCTTGTGTAATGAAATCGTCTTGCTTGAACAGTTTTTAGATTTTAGAGTTTGAGTTGTATTGCATGTAGTCTTTCCCTATCTTTGTTGCACATGTCCCATGTCCTCATGCATTTAATTAAGGTTTGTCAGCGTTACCTGCTTGCCAACGTTGGCACAAGGTTAGTGGAGAGCCTTAAATAGCTTCCCCAGCCTGATGGTGGATAATTTGATCAGTTTGTTGCAGACATTGATAGCAAGAACCTCGGTGGAGGTAGCAGTAACGGTGCCAAAATCGCTCAAGAAGTTCATACATAAAGTCCATCATCGAGTAATACCAAATTTTTTGAAATCCGTTCATACATAAATTCCATCATCGAGTAATACCAAATTTGTTGAAATTCGTATTGATATTGCAATATCTGAATATGAAAATGTGAATTTTTGAGAAGAAATCCTCTAAGATATTTTGTGGCTCGGGTTACGCATTTAAAACTTGGCTAAGAAATATATCTTGATAAAGATCTTTTCATTTTCATTTTACTAACAAGTTAGTGTGGATGAAATTCTCACCACCCTCGTATATGTAGGAACACATTAGTGGCGTTTTCCCATGCCACACGGGGTTTTCATGGCCTTACCATGAGAAAGTGTCCATTTTGTTAGTTGTAACCTCAACAACGTATCATTGTACACTTCCAGCTGTTCTGGCCAGTTGTATCGGTCATTAAGATTTATTGTCAGGTTCTTGATTTTCTTGTTTCGCTAGAGCCTATTTATTTCAGCGATTTTTCCTTTAATGAAATGCACTCTGCTAATTCATCTTTTCAGTTTGCGGTAGTCTCTTGTATTTCCGTACAGTATTTTTTTTTTTTTGTCATACAGTCTCTTGTATTTATGCACAGTCTCTTGGTAAGTATGTGCAGTATCTACATTTTTCATGGTATCAAAGCATGGGAAGTGAGACTCTCCACTGTGCCTGGAGAGCAGCCCGATCCCAGGAGGAAGATCACAGACCTTCCACTCTAGTTTTTGAAAGAGTGTTGCACAATGCAATGAAAGGGCGCCCAATGAGGTTTGTTGCACATTCTAGAGCTTGGTGAGGGAGATCGCGTGGAGTATCAGTATTCCTAGCATGCGGACGACCTAGTTTGCTCACGCACGAAGTGAAAAATCGTGCACACTCCAGATCCGAGGAGATCGCACAATCTTATGGATCCGAAGAGATGACAACAGATCTGTTATTCTACAAGTGACTCTATAAGTTTCAATGTCGAGCGCAAATATAAGTGTGACTGTGTAAATAGTTTGTGAGGTTGAAGCGATCTCCACAAGCTGTGAAATACGCCCAAACCAAAGGGATCACAAAGCTGCCAAAAGGGACTGGATCCCATCAAAATCGTGGATTGTTGATTTAGAGAAAATCTCAAAGAGAAAAGAAGGTTATATGCACACACAAATCTTGATCTCAATGCTCAAGAGCCCTGATATCTTTTTATGCAAAAGATTTGCATATTTTTGGTGGTTGCTATCGAAAGTTTTGTTTTCGTGCGCCATCCCTAGGTATTTTTTATTACTGGAAATTAACCCAAGTTTTTTTCTCAATCAGTGGTGATATTTTTTATCCCAAAGGAAGGGCACCAAATTACTAATAGTTTTTTTTTTTTTTTTTCTGTTCTTAATTTTTTTTACAAAAATGGCCACCTCTAACAGTTTAGGGCCATCACAAGGGCCAATTCTTCCTAGGAAGAACTATGATTTTTGGTCTCTTGGAATGAGATCCTTCTTACAAGCATAGGAGTGTTGGGATCTAGTGGATGATGGATATGTGGAGCTAGATCCAGCAAATCTAGCTGCCATGACCAATCAACAGAGAAATGCTTAGGAAAAACAAAGGAAAAGAGATAATAAGGCCAAGTTCTTGATTTGGAACTCAATAGATGACTCCATTTTCTCAAAAATCACAGGTGTTGTTACCTCAAAACAGCCCTGGGACATCCTAAGAACAACCTACTAGGGAAATGACAAGGTCAAAACAGTCAAGATGCAGACCTTGAGGACACATTTTGAGACCTTAAAAATGACAGAGTCTAAAAATGCTGATCAATTTATGACCAAAGTCATGGGAATTGTGAACCAGATCAGGTTGACTGGTGAAACCATCCCAGATCAAAGGATTGTTGAGAAAGTCCTTAGAAGTCTTCCAAATAAATTTGAGATGGTTGTTACATCCATCCTTGAATCCAAGGATCTGTCAAATTTATCAACAAATGAAGTAATAGGTTCTTTGTTGTCACATGAGACCAGAATACATCTAGAAGATGAGTCAATAGACAATTCCTTCAAGAAACAATTATCTTTCAACAAAGGGATAGGTCCCAGAGGAAGAAGAAGAATTCCAAGCAACCATCACTCAAGTGAAGGTCACACACATCGAGATCATAATCAAAATTTCTAGCCTCAAAGAGGCACAGGGAGGAGATCCAATGAGAAACAAAGAATACAATGTTATTACTGCAAAAGGTATGGGCACTATGAATATGATTGCAGGAAGAAGTAAGAAGATCAACACTCAGAAAGAGAACATGTCTAAAATCTTGAAGGAGAAACCTTAGATGGGATGTTTCTCTCATGTCACAACACTGAAGAACAAATCAAGGACCTTTGGTTGCTCAACAATGGATGCAACAATCACATGACAGGTAACAAATATTTACTTTATGGCATGGATTCTTCTATTTCATCTGATATTACACTTGGAGATGTCTCTTTAGTCAAATTTTAAGGCAAAGGAACTGTACCTATTCTCACTAAACAAGATGTAAAGAAAGAAATACACGATGTCTATCATGTTCCATATTTGAAACATAATCTATTAAGTGTAGGACAACTAGTTGAACATGGTCATAAGGTACTTTTTGAAGGAGCATCCTGTAGGATATATGACAAACCTCCCAACAGAAAATTGATTTCTAAAATCCACATGACTACGAATAGAATGTTTCCCCTGACTCTTAGAACTACAAATCTGACCCAATCCTATGCACAAATTGCATCCACCCCCAATGAAAAAATGATTTGGCATGCAAGATTTGGACATCTACCCTTTTAGAGTCTAAGACTCCTGTAGAATAACTCCATGGTCAAAGTTCTACCTATCTTCAAAGAGAAAAATCCCCCATGTGAGTCTTGCATTCTTGGAAAACATAAGAGAAATAACTTTCCACAATCCTCCACTCAAGCCAAAAAACACTTAGATTTCATTCACACTAACCTATGTGGACCAATGAAAACAAAATCAATAAGTGGTAGCTTTTATTTTCTAATGTTTATTGATGATTTTAGCAGGAAAATATGGATCTATTTCCTCATACAAAAGTCTGAAACCTTTGAAAAGTTCAAGGAGTTCAAGGATGAAGCTGAAAAACAGAGTGGGAAATATGTAAAAGTATTCAGGTCAGATGGAGGAGGAGAAAACTTTTCAAAAGTATTTGCAAATTTCAGCAAATCACAAGGCATAATCATGCAAACCACAACTAGGTATACTCCACAACAAAATGGAGTGGTTGAGAAAAAAAAACAGACTATAATGAGCATGGAAAGGAGCCTTCTCGGAGAGAAATCTCTGTCAAATTTATTTTGGGCTGAAGCTATAGTATGTTCAGTTTATCTCCTGAATAGATCCCCAACGACTAGTGTCAATATTAAGGTCCCTCAAGAAGCATGGAGTGGGACAAAACTGAATGTTGCTCATCTTAGGAACTTTGGATGCATTGCATTCGCTCACATACCTTCTTAATTGAGGACGAAACTTGATGATTGAAGTGAGAAATGCATTTTTGTTGGCTACAATGAGACATCCAAAGCCTACATACTCTAGAATCCACTTTCAAAGAAACTCATTCTCAGCAAAGATGTCTAATTTCCTGAAAATATGTTCTAGAGTGAGTCTGAAAATCACCCTATGGACAGTCAAAATCCATTGTTTCCACTTCCTGAACACACAGAAAATTCAGGACAACAAACACATTAGCCCTTCCTTTCAAGATTGCAAGTACAAGGACAACCGGAACGTTCTTAGGACAACTCTTCTTCAACCAGAAATTCATCCTCTGAAATACAAAATCAGCGAACTCGAATCTTGAGAGAAATCCATCAGCAGTTGGATGATATTAATCAGCACAATATTTTTGCATTAATATCATGTCAACCTACATATTTTAAATAGGCAGCTAAAGAGCCACATTTTGTTCAAGCCATGAACCAAGAGATTGACTCTATTGAGAAGAAAAAGACATGGGATCCTATTGATCTGCCCAAACATAAGACAAGTATTGGTGTCAAGTTGGTTTACAAGACTAAACTAAATGAAAAGGGGTAGATTGAAAAACACAAAGAAAGACTTGTTTCCAAAGGATTCTCACAGCAACCGGGCATTGATTATGGAGAAACATTTCCTCCAGTAGCAAGGTTGGACATTGTAAGGACCTTCTTAGCCATAACAACTCAACACAAATGACAAGTATACCAAATGGATGTCAAGTCAACCTTCTTGAATGGTGTCTTAGAAGAAGAGGTATATGTGGATCAACCACCTGGATTTGAAGTCAAAGAGTAGCCAACCAAAGTGTATTGATTGAATAAAGCCTTGTATGGATTAAAACAAGCTCCAAGATCTTGGTACAGTAGAATTGATACTTACCTGATCGCGAGTGGTTACAGCAAAAGCCAAAATGAGCCAACTCTATACACTAAAACAGATCAACAAGGTAAAATTTTGATTGTCTATGTATATGTTGATGACATGATATATACTGGAAATCTTGAGTTATCTAGCTTTAAACATGCCATGGAATCTGATTTTGAGATGACAAATCTTGGCATCATGAAATATTTTTTGGGGATTGAGGTTGAACAATCAACCAAAGGGTTTTTTGTCTGTAGGCAAAAGTATGCAATAGACATCATCAAAATATTCTGCATGGAAGACTGCAATCCAACATAAACTCCTATACCCCTAGGCACAAAATTGAGCAAGCAAGATGAAGGCCCTACAGTGGATTCTACCTTGTAAAAAAGTTTAGTAGGCATCATGTTGTATCTTACAAAAACTAGGACTGATATTATGTATGCAGGCATCTTTGTCTCTAGGTTCATGGAATCTCCCAAAGATTCTCACTGGAAAATAGCCAAAAGGATTCTGAGATATGTTGTTGGCACTCTTAATTTTGGTTTATGGTACACTCAGTTTGAGGATAATCATCTTTCTGGTTACACTAATAGTGATTTTGCAGGCATCCTAGATGACTGGAAAAGCACCTTGGGGTATGCTTTTCACCTGGGAACGAATATGATTTCTTGGGCATCAAAGAAGCATCCCATTGTCTCAATATATTCTGCAGAGGCAGAGTATGTCTCTACTACCTCAACTTCTTGTCAAGTTGTGTGGCTATGAAGACTATTGAATGACATATCACATACAGAAAAGGATCCAACTCCTATCTTCTATGATAATACTTCAACAATTGCTTTATCAAAAAACCATGTTTTTCATAAGAAAAGCAAGCATATTGACACTTGTTATCACTTCATACATGAGATAGTCAGTAATGGTGAAATCGCTCTTCAATTTTGTGGCTCACGAGATCAACTCGCAGACATATTTACAAAGCTATTAGGAAAAACAATTTTTTATTTTCAGAGACAACATTTCAGCATTATTCGTGATGATGTTTGTAACTGTTGAGTTCAAGAGGGAACGTTAGTTGTAACCTCAACAACGTATGACTATACACTGCCAGTTGTTTTGGCCATCTATACAAGTCTGTAGGATTTCTTGTCAGCTTCTTGATTTTCTTGTTTCTCTAGAGCCTATTTAGCTCAGTCATTTTTCCATTGATGAAATGCACTCTCCTCATTCATTTTTTCGGTCTGTGGTAGTCTCTTGTATTTCCGCGTAGTCTTTTTTTTTTTTTCTGCACACTCTATTGGTATTTTTTCACAGTCTCGTGGTAAGTCTGCGCAGTCTCTACATTTGTCACATTTTTGGTGTGGATCCTTGTAATATATTTTTCTCAATAGGGGGAACAAGATACTAAATCTTCTCACGAGTGTGGGAAACATAATACTAAAGAAACCAGTGTATAAATTTGTTTCATAAATATTTTCACTTCCAAAGTTGGAGACCACAAAATTCGTAACTAACTATGCATTGATGGATAACTTCCAAAGTTAGAGACAACAAAATTCATGACTGTCCATTGATGGATCAGTGTAATCCCAAGGAAGGCTCGACTTCTCTAGCTAAATAAGCACAAAATGGTTATGATGAATATTTCAATGATGAATGGGTAGACTCAAGAGGTTAATAAAAATAAACACAACTAGAGAAGTGGTCCATTGCAATCTCTTGTTTAAAAAGCCAAGGTGAATAGTGGCTAGATCAATCCTCAAGCCCCTCTGCTACAAAAGTTGTGGCGACCAACAATATCATGGCGCAACTATGATAAGATAGAAGAAATGAAAGGGAAATAGGAGCACAATACTTAGAAAGATTTTCATTCTTCAAAGTTCTTCTTGCAATCTCTCTATCAGACTTCTGGACAAAATTATGAGTATATTGAGCATTCAAAGTAGTATTTTGATTCCATAAAATGAATGATGACTTTGAGACTGAGGGGTACACCATGATTTGTTTAGCATGCACAAATTATTCCTTATGATAATTTTTTTTAAATCGAGGTGACCAAATTTTCGATCAATAGCTGGCTCCAACTCTAGGACAGTGATCCTTTGTGGATTTCTGAAAATCCATAATCCTTGTTCAGTTGTCTTTTGCATTGGGCTATGGAGTCATTTACAAAATGAATTATTGTAAATTCTTATCCATTGGATCATGGAATCATTATCTCCATCTAGCAATTTCTTCATTATGAAAAACTTTTACTGAAGAAACAAACTATGTACAAACAATATCTACATACCTTAACCTACTTGGAGGAAAGGGGCACCTTCAAGTGTAGGTAGATTTCCAATGGATCCATTCAAGCATCCATGTGATCTCTATAATTACTTCAAGAACTAAGGATCATCTCAAGACTACTACCAAGGAACGAGGAGCATTTCCAAAGTATACTGAAGTAAACTTGAGTTGAATGTGTCAAAAACCTGATTGTGTTGCTTGGCCAACAATGCTTTGGAACCATGGTTCAATGAAATCAACTCTTCGTTGCTCAAGAATGTTTTTGTATTTTTTTGGTTTAGGAGTTTCCAATATGAAAATACTTCCATTTTTCTCCTTATCCTTATATGAGATTCTTGATTCACTAATAATGTCCTGAAAGCATTATTATCTGATGCAATGACAATCTTGCCCATCATTGATTTGATTCATTTTTTCGACCAATTTTTTTTGTTGATAATTCTCTTGTGACTATTCATCATCTGTTGCAACATTTTCCACATGAGTATGTTAGTTGAAATCTTCTTGTGCATTTGGAGGAAGCTCATTAATTTCATTCTCAAACTTACTGTTTGAAATATATTCATATAGATTACATGAGAAGTTGAAATCTTGCACTTGCGAATTGGAATTCTTATTTTCAATTTCAACAATATGGCTTGATTAGGAAAAATATTCCAATCTTTGATTAGGATTTTCTTCCAAATCAGTGTCTTCGTTTTCTTATGTCCATATGGGAGAGGAAGGGTGGCTGGGAAACAACATTGAAAACATTTGGTATGGAATTTTCAGCAAATCAAGTTTCCAACAGTTCCCAACTGGTAATGGTCCCAAATAATAATGAAAAGAAATGTTATACCCTAGTTTAGGGATAACTAACGAGATTATGTATCAAGGCCCACGGGTCCTAGACATGGAGTATCAAGAGCCAGATTGACTTGAGCAAGACCCTGTAGGGCCCATATTTTATTTTCTTCAGCGCCTCCACCTTGTCAGCAACAACAACATCCATCACCTCGGTTTGGTCCTGTAGCAGAAGTGGATCTTGCTCCATGAGGTAATGAGTCTGGGTATCATGGTATGTGTCACTCTGACCCTCAAAACCTTTGAATATGTTCATTTGATTCTTTTTGTTTCTAACAGGTGATTGGATCTTATTCCTATCCACTTGACCATATCTGGGGGGAATGACAGGATGCCCTAGTAATCTTGTGCCCATAGGTTTTGAGTTGCCACTGGGGCGATTCATGAGAATTCATCGTCCGCTCCCACCATACTTACCACTCCACATCTTTATCCCGCTCATCCATCCCATTACATTGGTCTGGGCATTGGTGTGGCCAAATATTTAAGGGTTGCACCTTACCTTGTGGCAAGAAGGGGCTAAAGGCCCAGAGGGTAAAAGAAACTAGAAAAAGATAGAAGCCAAATAATGAAACCTCGAGATGCCTCGCCCAAGGATCCCCAAGAAAGTAGTAAAAATATTCTCGATAAGAAACATAGGAACCCATAAAAAGTAATAAAACAAGACCTAGTCAGAGGATAGGGGGTCTCATCACGAACCAACCTATTAGGTCCGTGGGCATCTAGCGGTATGAGCCAAAGGTAAGCCATGTATTTCCCTTCTATCACTACACCCCTTGTCCAGACATCCCTTACCACCTCATCCACCCACATGGCTTGGATTTGATTTCTCCCGGAAACACCCCACATCCAGTGACCATTTGCCCAGTAGGACGCCTTGTCACTTCCTCCAAAATTGGCTTGCAGATTTGTATAATGTCTTTGAGCACTTGACTGAGTAAAAGGGGTTTTATCCACATGTTTAATAAAATTGATGATTAGATGTGATTGACATTGCTTTGATCCCTGTGACTTATGATCCCATGGAGGGTGTATCTGCTGATGTGCACGACCATACCCGACGAACAGGTACAATTATGGACAGGTACACATGAAGAGATGATTAGTTCGGACCTCCATGGGTCTGAAATCGCATCAAATGGATGTTGAGACCCCAGTAGGGGGCAGAGACAGGTCAGAGGGTTTGCACTGGGGAAGAGGAGGACATTCCACAAGAGGCAGCTTAGCAGAGCTGTACCCAGGGGGTTTGTTCCCTTTCCATCAGGACGTTGGTATTGGAAGGCCCATGATGTCACCCAGGACACTCATGAAATGATCTGGTGCCTATGGAGGTTTTGGGAGGCAGTTGTGGCACATGTGGCAGCTTCTGGAGGCCGAAGGAGGCCTAACGTTTTTGTCTAGGAGGCTAATGTTGCCATAAAAATGGATAATGTCACACTAAAAGGGCATGACGTCTTAATTTATGCTTGATTTAGGGTTTTATCATGACATTTAATGTAAAACAATATTATTATGTATTTTTGGCCTTGTCGACCTTTTGTGACCTAGAATTTAATTAAGGTCATTGGTATGGTATAAGTAAGAGAGATAAAACTCTCTTTAGTTCATCATCTTTCACTCACACTTGTGTGAGGTCTGAAATTTGCACCCTCATTTAGGGTTTTGGATGAAATTACTAGTGCGCACTTGTTGATGGTGGCTTATTTTGGCTATTTTTGACAATTTTCTTGGTGGAAGGTTTACAATTAGGGTTTTTCTTGGTGAATACTTGGTGAATGTAAGTGAATTTCTGCAATCCTTCCCTTAGTTGAATGGTTCTAGTGTTTTACTTACATTTTGTTAATGAAATTGCTGGAATAAACCCTAGGAAATAAGCACATGTGGTGTCCTTATTTTAATTCCCTACTAGAATATGCCAAGGAGACAATTTTTGTGTTGGAGACATTACTAGGGCCTTTCCATTGCAACACCCTATCTATTGCTCTCCATTCAAGCCATTTTTACCTTGTCATTGAGCTAAAGAAGGAGGAAAATGCACTAAGGCCTATGGTTACTACACCTTAGTGAGTCATTTTCCCCTAGGGTTTGATGGTTGAAGCCTTGGCTTAGCAACACTTCACCATTAAACTCTCTTGTCTTTAGCCCTACTATTATCATATTGTCCTTCAACTCTTGCCACTATTTTGACTCCATTTTCCCTATGAATGTAGTGATCTAATACCTTTGAGTGTTTTGATCATAATATCCAATCTCTTTGAACAACTCCTAATACCTACTAACCGTATTGTTTCCATTATCCATTTTATTTATAGTTATACTTTGCAGCAATTAATCCTTCTATAAGCAATTGAAATATTGGATAAATGTGTAATAGTCCTTGCTTCTAAAGAATGTTGGTATTGTGACATTGATGATAAATTGTCCTTTCTCATTGTGAAGCTTCTTCTTAAGCATTTATTGTGAATTAACATATTGTGATTATTGCTATTATACATCATTGATTTGCTTCATCAATATTATCGATCAATTTTTTTATATCAGAAAGTCCTTGATTATATGAAGTACTAACCAACATGTGACCTTGAAAAATATAGTTTCTTGTTGCTTTGTTCCGAGCAGGTACATTTCTGGTTTTTATTTATCTTTATTGGTTGTTTAGCCAGACTTTTTGATCAGTGGTGACTTGTGAGGGGGAAACTTTTACTTAGCCTTAAACCTTTTCCTTCTCAAAACCCTAGGTCACCGAGGACGTCTCCCTTGGGCCTACCACCCTAAATAGAAAGAGTTATCCTATTGAGGTGAAAGTGATAGGATAGTTTCCAATTACGTTAGTTTGCCTTCAATTTACCTTTCCTTTACATTCAAGTACAAACGGTGCGATAACAAGAACCATTACAAGCATTTCCATGCAGAGTTTTTGAAAATAATTGACATGTAACATTATCTTCAGTGAGATTGAAAAGATCACATGTGATTTTGAATCTAAACAATTGTTTCTCTGCATCCTCCAAAGTATTCCCAAAGAATGTGGAATTTTTTCAATAGGAATATCAGACATTTGAAAATCTACTTCTGACATATTTAAAGGACTTCTATGCAACTGCCTCCTCCTTTCGCTACCTCTTCCTTTTGCCACGTCTTGTAAATCAATTGATGGGCTTGGTGGAGAAGGAAAAAGAGCATCATCACATGAACAAGGCTCTTTTTTGGATCCTCCATGAGGATTTTCCTGATATTCTTGAATCTTTCCAATGGAGTTGCCAGGGAATTTGAGAATTCTTTCAATGGAATCGCTAGGGAGATCATTCTACCAAATCTTCGGTGGTTCTTGTCTCTTTTCGAGGTCATTCAAATATATATGAATACAATTTTTATAAACCTCGTGCAACTAAAACAAGCAACAATCTTCTTGAATCTTCTTTTCGAAGTTTTGAAACATGGAGACTTTGATTCTTCAATCATATCTGAAACAAAACCTCAGATATGTTCAAAATAAATCGTTCCACAGTACATTTACCAAAAAGGTTGTTGTTTAGATTGGTTAAGGTCCAATCAACAACCTCATGAGGGTAAATATCCCCCTATGTTTTAATAGAGGTGATACTCTCTTTTATGTTTTGAAAGATATATCTTTTTGCTCTTGGATTGGAGAGAATATTAGACAGCAAACCCCAAGTCTTTATTTCTTTATTTTATATATGAAATGGTTCTTGATAACCATATTTATTCTTGAATGGACCAAGCATCTTATTAACAAACAAAAAAATATGAGCAAATGATTCAACATCCAAATGTATGCTCATCATAATTTATACAACCCTCTAAATCACACGCAAGTCAATCATACATTCATATCTTCTCACACGAAAAATGATAAAGTGGTTTTGATAATTTCATAGAAATTTAAATGAGTATTGCAATTAAAAATGAAAAGAATTTGATAAACACACTCTAAAAATATCACTCAAAAATCCCAAGATATGATAAATCATTAAAGGCATGCCCCAAAGTAGTACTTCGTGGAGTTTATTACATGAAATATACTTTTCATTAGAAATCATTCAGTAAATCAATTGACTAGTGCTTCAGAAACAAACATTTTCAAACACAAGGACTAAATCTCCATGAATCAGTTAAAAAATATTGGCTTACATTTATCAATAAAATATATGGATTTAAAATACTCTATGATCGTATAAATAAAATTCTTAGAATAATACAAGAAAAATACTCAAGAACTCTATCTTATGCTCTGTTCATAAATACACGCATAAAACCTTGAGAAAAATAGAGTAGAAGAAGCAGAAGAAAGAAAAAAGGAGATCTATGTTCGCTGATTAGAAATTTTGATGCATGTTGATACTTGCAATTTTCTATTTTGATTGCCCTCCAACCCTTTCTTTCATGGTGCTTTGTCTCTTTAAATTTTTTTTTCCAATGCTTCTTGAAGTTGTTACCATTTTGGCCTTTCTAGGAATTTTCACACGCTTTTATTCTTGGAGTAACCACTTTAATTAAAGTTTCATTGAACTATCATTAATGACTTTGTGTCATTAAAATTCCTGCCTTGAAGTGGGGCCCATTTCGTCTTTAATAAAAGTTTTTAAATAAACTTTTATTTTCAAAATTTTAAACTGAGTGCCTTCTTAAAAGTGGACTATGTTTTAATGTTTTGAGGGTGATATTTGATTTCTCAATCATTGAAATCATCATATAAAAAATATTCAGAATCACAACTTTCTAACCAGTCCTCCTGAATGCAATTTGTAGTTCTATATCTCAAGTTATAACCTCGGGAAGTAGAGGTTCCAAACAGATTTATCAACAAACCATGGAAACTCAGCCAACTTTTCTTTCAATTTTTAGAAACATTTTGGTCAAATTCGTCCCTTAAAACTTGTTCCATCATTTCCCTCATTGAATTACCTTTACAATGAGGTATAGTTTTTCAAAACCTGACGCATGGATCTTGCGTTATGACCTCTAGAAATTAATTGCTTTGCAACCGTCCATTTAATTTGTGGATAAGAGAAATAATATTAAAATAATATGAGGAGTTCATGGGGTTATGTGAATGAAATGGTAGGTAAGGTGGTAATTATGGGAAAGAAAAATGAAAAGAATTACATGAAATATGAAAGAGAAAAGAAAATGAATGAAAAGAGAGGAAAATGATCAAGTGTGGAATATGGAGTATGGAGAGTAGAGTGGAAGAGGGAAAAGTGGTTAGGTATGGAGATGGAGAAAATATGGAAAGTGTTAAAATGAATAAGTATGAGAAGAGATGAGAAATGATAGGGAAAGAGGGGCACAACACTTAGATAATTTTTCATTCTTCGAAGTTCTTGCAATCTCTTTGTTGGACTTCGAAACAAAATTATAAGAATCTTGGGCATACAGAGTTGTATTTTGATTTTGTAAAATGCATGATGAAGCTAAGGCTAAGGTCTACACCATGAGCTTGTGAGCATGCATAAATTATTCCATCAGATACTTTTTTTTTATTTCAAAAAGAAAAAATTGTGGTGACCAAATTTTTTATCAACAATTGGCTCCAACTACGGAACAATGACTCCATGTGGGTTGTTGAGAATCCAAAATCATAGTTCAATTGTCTTCTGGATTGGGATCTAGAGTCATTCAAAATGAATTCTTGTAATTTCTTGTCCATTTGATCATGGAAACATTATATCGATCTAGCAATTGCTTTATTATGAAAAACTTTGAGTGAAAAAACAAACTATGTACAAACAAGATCTACCTACCTTAATCTACTTGGAGGAAAGGGACATCGTCAAGTGTAGGTAGATTTCCAATGGAGCCATTCAATCATCAAAGTGATGTGTGGAAAGAATTCAAGAATTGGGGAATATATCAAGGATGATACCAAGGAGACATGAGCATTTCCAAAGTATACTGGAGTAAAGTTGAGCCGAATGTGCCCAAAACCTGATTGCATTACTTGGCCAACAATGTTATGGAACCATGATTCCATGAAATCAATTCTTGGTTTCTCAAGAATGTTGTTTTCTTTGGTTGGATGAAGACTTTCAAATATGAAAATACTTTCATCTTTGTCTTTATATGTATCAGATACTCTTGATCCATTGGTAATGTCGTGAGAGAATTATTCCTTCATCCAATGGAAATCTTTCCCATCATTGTTCTGATTAATTTCATCCACCAATTGTTTTTGATGTCAATGCTCTTGTGAATTTTCATCATTTGTTGCAATATTTTCCACATGTGCATATTGGCTAAAATATTCGTGTGCATTTATTGGAATCTCCTCAATTTCATTCTCAAACTTGCTTCTTGAAATATCTTCATATAAAGTACACGAGACACTGAAATATTGAACTTGCCAATTGAAATTCTTATTTTCCGTTTCAACAATATGACTTGATTCAGAAAAATATTCCAAACTTTGATTAGTTTTTTCTTCCAAATCAGTCTCTTCATTGTCTTGTGTCCATATGGGACAGGGTAGATGCATAGCAACATTGAAAACATTTGGGATGAAATTTTCAGCGAATGAAGTTTCCAACATATTACAAATGGTAATGGTCCTAGGCATTAATGAAAATAACTATTCATGAGCATTCCCATGCATAGTTTGTGCAAATAATTGACATGTAATGTTATCTTCAATGATATTGAAAAAATCACATGTTCTTTTGAATATAAACAAGTGTTTTTTTGCATCCCCCAAAGTATTTCAAAAGAATGTGGAAATTTTTTCAATAGGAATATTAACCATTTGAAAATATACTTCTAACAGATTTAAAGGGATTCTATGCAGTCGTCTCCTTCTTTGGGTACCTCTTCCTTTTGTTGCATCATGTAAATCCATTTATGGACTTGGTGGATAAGACAAAGGAGCATCATGACATGAACAAGGTTCTTTGGTGGAGTCGCCATGAGGATTTTCTTGAAACTCTTAAATCTTTTCAATGGATTTGATCAGGCATTTTGAGAGTTCTTTCAATGGAATCGCTAGGGAGTTCATCCTCCTAAACCTTTGGTGGTTCTTGGATTCTTTTGAGGTCATTCAAATATATTTGAATAATATTTTTAGAAACCCCATGCATCTAGAACAAACAATAGTCTTCTTCAATCTTCTTTTCGAAGCTTTGAACCATGGAGACTATAGTTCCTTAATCAAATCTAAAAAAAACCCTCAGATATCTTGAAAATAAAGTGTTCCCTAGTATTTTCGCCAAAAATGTTGATGTTTAGATTGGTTAAGATCCAAACAACAACTTCATGAGGATAAATATCACCCTATGTTTTTATAGAGGTGGTACTCCTCTGTATGTTCTGAAAGATATGTCTTGATGCTTTTGGATTTGGGAGAATGCTACACAACAAAACCCAAGTATTTATTGCTTTAATTGATATATGAAATGGTTCTTGATAACCAAATTTATTCTTGAATGGACCAAGCAATTTATTAACAAACAAAAATATATGAAGAAAGTCTTCAACATAAAAATGTATGCTCAACATTATTTATACAACCCTATAAATCGCATGCAAGTAGAGGATACATCCATATCTTTTCACAAGAAAAAGGATGAAGTGGTTTTAATCCTTTCAAAGAACTTTAAATGAGTATTGCAGTTAAAAATTGAAAAGACTTTGATAATCACACTCTAAAAATCTCACACTCAAAGATTCCAAGATCTGAGGAATCATTAAAGTTATAACCCGAAGTGGCTCTTGGAGTTTATTACATGAAGGATATTCTTTATTAAAAAGCATTCAATAAATCAATTGACTAGTGCTTCTGAAATAAACCTTGCCAAACAAAAGGACTAAATCTCCATGAATAAATTAGAAAATATTGGCTTACATTTATCAATCACATATATGGTTGTAAAATACTCCATGATCTTATAGAAAAAAACTCTCAGAAGAATACAATAAAAAAACTCAAGAACTCATCCTTATACTTAGTTCAAAAATACAAGCATAAAGCCTTGAGATAAATAATGTAGAAGAAGGAGAAACAAGAAAAATGGAGATCTTTGTTTGTTGATCAAAGATTTGGTTGTATGTTGATGGTTGGACCTTTCTATTCTAAACTTTTGATTTCCCTCCAACCCTTTCTTTGATGGTGCTCTATCTCTTTTAAAATCTGTTTCAAATGGTTTTGGTCTTTCTAGGAACTTCCACACACTTTTCTTCTTGGAGTAACCACTTTAATTAATGCTTCATTTAATTCTCATTAATGAATGTTTGGCATTAAAATTTGTGCCTTGATGTGGGTTCCATTTCGTCTTTAATAAAAGTTTTTAAATAAACTTTTATTTTCAAAATTTTAAATTGATTGCCTTCTTAAAAGTGGACAGTGTTAGTCCCTGAGGTGTAGGATAGTCAATGACAGAGTGTGTTGTTAAGGCACTCCATGATGTTAAATTCGTCGGTTCAAAACGTGCGAGGACAAAAAATCCATCCATGTTAAGGGTTGGTGTGGCTCAGGCCAGCTGCGATCCCCAAGTGATTTTGACGGCTTAGATGCCCCTAAGTCATGGTTTCTCAGCCACAAGCTAGTCCCACTGGACACAGACAAACTAGCAAAAAATAAAAAGTGGACTGTGTTTTATTTTTTTGAGTGTGATATTTGATTTATCAGTCATTGAAACCTTCATAGAAGCAATCTTCATCATTATGTCTTTCCAACAAGTCCTCTTGAGTGCAATTTAAAGTTCTATATCTCAAGTTATAGCCTCGAGAATTCGAGTTTCCAAACATATTTATCAACAAACCATGGAATCCTGGTTTAATCGTCTTCTGCACTAGGCTATGGAGTCATCCTCAAAATGATTTCCTGTAATTTCTTATTCATTGGATCATGCAATCATTATATCCATCTAGCAATTGCTCTATTATACAAAAAATTGGCTGAAGAACCAAACTATGTACAAACAAGATCTACCTACCTTAACTTACTTTGAGGAAAGGGACACCTTCAAGTTTACGTAGATTTCCAATGGAGCCATTCAAGCATCCGGATGATCTTTGGAATGATTTCAGGAGCATTTCCAAAGTATACTAGATTTAAGTTGAGCTGAATGTACCCAAAACCTGATTGCATTGCTTGACCAACAATGCTTCGAAACCACGATTCAATGAAATCAATTCTTGGTTTCTCAAGAATGTTGTTGTCTTTGGTCAGAAAAGGAGTTTCCAATATAAAAATACTTTCGTCTTTCTCCTTATATGTATTTGATATTCTTGATTCACTGGCAATGTCCTAGAAGCATTCTTCCTTCATGCAATGGCAATCTTTTCCATCATTGTTCTGATTAAATTCTTCCACAAACTATTCTTGATGCCAATGCTCTCATGACTTTTCATCATCTGTTGCAACATTTTCCACATGAGTATGTTGGTTGAAATCTTCTTGTGCATTTGGTGGAAGCTCCTCAATTTCATTCTCAAAGTTACTTTTAAAAATATATTCATATAAAGAACATGAGAAGCTGAAATCTTGCACTTGCAAATTGGAATTCTTATTTTTAGTTTCAACAATATGATTTTATTCACAAAGATCTTCCAATCTTTGATTAAGTTTTTCTTCCAAATCACTCTCTTCATTGTCTTGTGTCTGTATGGAAAAGGGTAGGTGGGCAGCAACATTGAAAACATTTGGGATGAACCTTTCAACGAATGATGTTTCCAACACATCCCAACAAGTAATCGTCCCAATAAATAATGAAAAGAACCATTCCCAAGCATTCCCATCCAGAGTTTGTGCATATAATCGACATGTAACATTAACTTCAATAAGATTGAAAAAATCACCCGTGTTTTTTAATTTAAGCAAGTGATGCTCTGCATTCTCCGATGTATTCCCAATGAATGTGAAAAAAAATTCAATAGTAATATTAAGAATTTGAAAATCTACTTCTGTCGGATTTAAAGGGATTCTATGCATCTGCCTCCTTCTTTGGGTACCTATTCCTTTTGGTGTGCCTTGTAAAGCCATTGATGGGCTTGGTCGAGAAGGCAAATGAGCACTATGACATGAATGAGGTTCTTTGGTGAAGCCACCATGAAACTTTTCTTGAGATTCTTGAATATTTCCAATGGAGATAAGTGGAAATTTGAGAGGTTTTTTAATGGAATCGTCAAGGAGTTCATCCTCCCCAATCTTTGGCGGTTCTTGGCTCTTTAGTGGTCATTCAAATATCTTTAGATAAGATTTTTATAAACCTTGTGCATCCAAAACAAACAACAATCCTCTTGAATCTTCTTTTTGAAGCTTTGAACTATGAAAACTTTAGTTCCTCAATCATATCCAAAACAAAAGTTAAGGTATATTGAAAATAAACCATTCCCTAGTATGGTCACCGGAAATGTTGATGTTTAGAATGGTTAAGATCCAAACATCAACCTCACGAGGATAAATATCCCCCTTCATTTTTATAAAGGTGGTACTCCTATGTATGTTTTAAAAGATATATCTTGTGCTCTTGGATTGGGGATAATGCTAGACAATAAACCCTAAGTCCTTATTTCTTTATTTTATATATGAAATGGTTCTTCATAACCACATTTATTGTTGAATGGACCAAGCTTAAAAAAAAAAAAAACATGAAGAAAGGATTCAACATCAAAATGTATGCTCAACATCATTTATACAACCCTCTAAATCACATGCAAGTAAAGGATACATCCATATCTTCTCACAAAAAAATGAATGAAGCGATTTTGATCATTTCAAAGATCTTTAAATGAGCATTGCAATTAAAACTGAAAAGAAATTGATAAGCACAGTCTAAAAATCTCACACTAAAAAATCCCATGATCTCAGAAATCATCAAACTCATGCCCCAAAGTAGTTTTCTGTGGAGTTTATTACAAGAAATATATTCTTCATTACAAATCATTCAGTAAACCAATTGACTAGTACTTCAAAAACAAATCTTGCAAAACACAAGGACTAAATCTCCATGAATCAATTAAACAATCATGGCTTACATTTATCAGTTATATATATATGGCTGTAAAATTCTCTATGATCTTATAGAGAAAATTCTTGGAAGAATATAATAAAATCACTCAAAAACTTATCCTTATGCTCAGTTCATAAATACAAGCATAAAGCCTCGAGAAACAATAGTGTAGAAGAAGTAGAAGCAAGAACAATGGAGATATTTTTTTGTTGATTAGAGATTTGGTTGCATGTTGATGGATGGAACTTTTAGTATCGATCCTCTAATTTCCCTCCAACCCTTTCTTTGTTGGTGCTCTGTCTCTTTTAAAATCTGCTTCCAATGCAGTTTCTTGAAGTTGTTTGGGTTTTGTTCTTTCTAGGAACTTCCACACACTTTTATTCTTGGAGTAACAAATTTAAGTAATGCTTAATTGAACTCTCATTAATGACTTTATTTCATTAAAATCCATGCCTTGAAGTGGGGCCCATTTCGTTTTTAAAAATTTTTTTAAACAAACTTGTATTTTCAAACTTCTAAACTAAGTGCCTTCTTAAAAGTGGACTGTGTTTAAAAATTTTGAGCCTTATATTTGATTTGTCGAGCATTGAAATCATCATAGAAGCAATATTCATCATTCCATATTTCCAATGAGTCCTCATGAGCGCAATTTGGAGTTCTAGATCTCAATTTATAGCCTCGGGAAGTTAAGGTTCCAAAACAAATTATCATCAAATCATGGAAACTGAGCCGACTTTTCTTTCAATTTCTAGAAGAATTGTGGCCAAATTTTTCCCTTAAAACCTGTTCAAACATCTTTCTCACCAAATTACCTTTCCAATGAGGTATAGTTTGCCCAAAACTGATGCCCAGATATTGAGTTATGACCTCCAGAAGTTCGTTGCTCAGCAATCGTTCATTTAATTTGTGGATCAATCTTATCCCTTGATTAAAATCCTCCCTCTTTTAATCTCACATGTATTGTGGTGAAAAGGAATTTAGTGTTTATATTGTTAAAGCCTCCATACCACTTATGTGAAATAAATAAGATTATGGAGCTCTTAGTGTAGCTCTTTGTGCCTCGGAAAAATACATATAACGGTAATATTTTGGTCACCTAGTCACTTCCCAGTCATCGCCCAATCAACCTGTGATAAAATATAAACAGGAACCACAAGATGACTGAAAATTATCACTAGAAAAATCTAATGTATTCACACCAATGTTACATATTTATAGTACAATGGGTGATAACCACCTCATAGAGAGATTTGCTCTAGATCCTAAAATCATGCATGATGATTAGGCTAGGAAATATTAACTAACTCATTAGTCATCACTTGAGGATATATTGCTAATATCCTAAATGAATCATACAACTATAGCTGACAATTAGACTGAGTGATTGGTAAGGTAAGCCATAGGATAACATCCCCCACCTCTCCCCCCCTCCCCCTCCCACCCCCCACCCCCCCTCAATCACAAGTTTGATCAATAATACCAACAATCAAAGATAAATTGGTATCATTTCCAAGTTTTCATACTAAAAATCCAGAGCCAAGCCTCAACGAAGAACTTCCTAAAAAACCACCAATCTAGATGCTGAATGGTTATCTGAAATGGAAGTGAACATGTGCAATATATGAACATTCCTTGATTGCTTGACAATTTGATGATCTTTCCAAGTATTTGAGCTCAAAAAATCTAATGTATTTTGCTCATTGGTGAACATGTATCACCACTCTATTATTAGTGTATCATTGAAAGTGCTCTTTGACATTGTGGTTTGGGATGATCAATAACCAATTGATATCATGTATCCAGTGGTTTTGGATGATCACTAACCAATTTTGACATATTTAGGTGTCCAACAACATCCCAATGTATCATGTGTATGATTCAACTCCAAGTCATTGAATCATAATTCTGCCAAAGCATGCCATCTACAAACTGTAGTTGTTGATCTGGAAAATTTCATGCCCATTCGGCATATTTGTTGTCGAAACTTTCGATCTGAAAACCATGTTCAATTCCATCATAAATTCCCCCCTTTGTCAGCTGAAAGGAGAGACCAAAAGCGATTTCAAAAACCATCGTCATTTGATTTTTGAACTCCCCCCCTTAAGGTACAAAAGAGTTACATCATTGTACTCCCCCCTGTTGGAAATATTTCTATTTTCGACACAATAGTTCAGTGGTAGTTAACTAGAGCTATTTCTATTTTAGACTTTCCATTTTTAGACCATCACTATTATGCATCCATGCATTCCTAAGCAAAAGCTCAATGTTAGTTCATTTTTCTTAATTATGGAATGTTCTTTCCTATATGAGTGTATATTGCTCATTCATTGTATCATTCAATTATTGATTAGCTCATTGGAGTAGTGAGCACTGAGAATATATTTTCTCATTCTTCCAATTGAATCTCGTCTCCTTTCCTTGATAATATTTGTTTGTACTTTCTTTAGCTAGGTCTCCTGTGGAGGTTTCCATGAAACATTTACATGGTATCAGAGTCGAGCTGCTTGGAGCAAACCAAAAAATCCAAAAAAGGGGGAAATCAGAGTCTTTAAGAACGTAATCTATGCGTATGAAAGTCTCGCACGCTCTCCTTGTTGAAAGGTGCAACAGTCGCAAGCACACTTTTAAAATTGGAAATTTCTAGACATTGTCTGTCTAGCCTTTCATAGGGTGCAAAAATTCTTAAGTGTCGCAATGTATCCTTCAGATAGGGTGCGACAATGTCTCAGTGTGGCCTTCGGATAGTGTGAGACGCTCTTGAAAAAGCGTTTTTTCAGCGATTTCTCAAGCAAAGTTTTTTGGGTTTTTTAAAAACCAATAAGAGGAATGGATATGACACCAATTCTTCAATCAAATTTGGTGATAATACTCACTGTACAATTATTTTGAATGGAAGTCGAAGGCTGAATTCCAACTCAAAAGGAAAGGATTGTACAATTTGACGATGACAACAGAAACAAAACCTACATCATCGATTGAGAATACCAGATGGGCCAATCGTAAGGATGAGGGGACAAGACTTCTTCTTGAATTAATTCCAACCGATTTATGGTTTCATGTTGCCGCATGCAAGACTCCAAACGAGATATGGACCACCTTGGAAAGTCTCTTTGAAACACAGGATAAGAAGAGAGGACATATGCTTGAGGTAGAGTTGAATACCTTGGATCCTAAACGTTTTGATAATATTCAGGATTTCTTTACCAAGTTTAAATATTTGATATTGAGCTTGGCATCTTGTGGTATTGATAAGTTTACAAAAGTAGACCAACTTATTCTAACAATCTTGGCTAAGCTAGGACCAAAATATGTTGTCTGTGTCTTCATTTTCGATTCTGGCAGATATCTCTTGGGATCAAATTGGAAGATTCCTACCATGGAGAAGTTCATTGATTCACTCAAACATGAGCAGGAAAAACTCATTCAAATGGGCCTAATCAAGGATCCCAAAGCACATGCACTGACCATGCATGATGGAAAAGGATAATCCAAACAAAGAGGAAAGGAGAAACATAAAGAAAAGGAGGGATATTCCAAACCCTTCAAGGATTCTTTAGGTTCCAAAGACTCTTCAAATTCAAAAGAGAAGAAGAAGAAGAAGAAGAAGAAGGGAAAGCAGTGAACTTATTGCAATAAACCAAATCATAAAGAATCCACATGCATGAAGAAGAAAATTGATTTTATGGCACAGGTACATCAAAATAACAACCTTGGAAACTTCATTCTTGAAGGAGCCAAGAATAAGAAGGAAGAAGTTCATGCTCCTAAGAAAGGTAATCATCATGCTCTTATTGAATTTAATTCCTCATCTGATTCATGGATTATAGATTCGGGTGCATCACATCATATGGCATCCAACGAGGAAGTTTTTACTTTGATTTTATGCTCATGACTCCCTATTCTGATGGGGGATGATACTCCAGTAGAAGTAGCAATACAGGGAAGAGTGGAACTCCCTAATGACAGTTTTGAGAATGTTTTACATGTTCCAAATATTTCTACAAATCTGCTCTTAATTTATGATAACACTCAAACAAGAAAAAAGATTGAATTTACATCAAATTCAGTTTTTGTACTTGACATGCATGACAATTCCATTATTGCAATTGGTGAGGTAGATCACAAATCAAGGTTGTATAAATTCACTAAGTTTGTTGACCATGACTCCTCTTTACTACTAACGCATGTTGAGAGATTTGGTCATTTAAACTTTAGGTACATGCAACGACTTTCCAAGCAAGTAATGGTCAAAGGCTTGCCAGATATTCACTTTTTGAAGGGGTTTGTGAATGATGTATTCTTGGAAAGCATCCTAAAGAGAAGTTTGAAAAGGGGAAGGAAAATAGAGACTCCTCTTCCTTGGATCTTGTTCACAATTATCTCATGGGTCCATTTTGACATCAGTCCATCAACAAAGTAAGGTATTTCCTCACATTCATTGATGATTACTCACACTATACTTGGGTTTATTTTCTCAGGAAAAAGTCTAAAGTTTTTTAGCATCTCAAAGACTTCAAATCTATAGTAGAGGCACAGACTAGGAACAAGATAAAGATCCTTCGTACAGACAATGGGGGGTAGTACATCAACAAAGATGATCAGAATCTTTGTTTTAAGGATGGTATCTAGTTGTAGCATACAATTCCATACACTCCACAACCGAATGGAGTTGTTGAAAGGAAGAAAAGATCTCTCAAGGAGCTGACCAATTTCATGGTGCATGCGAGGTCTCTTCCTTCCAAGCTTTGGGTTGAGGCACTTAACTGTGTTTCTTAAATACAAAACAAATATCCTCATAGATCTATTGGAGACATGACACATTTTGAGGCTTGGACAAGTGAATAACCAGATGTCACACACTTCTTCATCTTTGGATCTCACGCATGGGCCCATTTTCCTTCTGAAAAGAGGAAATCATTAGATCCAAAAAGCACGCCTTGCATCTTTGTGTGATATACAAATGATGTGAAGGGGTACAGGTTGATATATCCCTTTACAGATCGGCTCATCATTGAGCATAGTGTTGAATTTGAGGAGATGTCTTTGCATGCACCACCAATGCAACATGAAGGTACTCTTGTGCTTCCATTAGTTCCATACATTAGCGATGATGATTATGTACACTCAGATGCTACATATTTAGACTCAGATTCAAAGGATTATGTACATGGAGTTGAGAAGGTAGTACAGTCACATGAGGAGCCAGCACCGGAGCTTCAGCAGATTCCCAAGTGGGAACCGTTATCGCACATTTTTTAGTCAAAGTAAGAGACGGATGAAAGGAGGTCAAACTAGCATAATTGAGACTGTCCCACCATTGTCACCTCAATGGGATAGCCCTTTTTGTTTAGGGAGGTAAGGCCCAGGGGAGACATCCCCGGTAACCTGGGGTTTTGAGAAGGTAAAGGCTTATAGGATAAATGATAATTGCCCCCTCACAAGTCACCACCGATCAAAAAGTCATGGCTAATCAACCAATAAAGATGAGTAATAACCAAGCAGTGTACCTGGTCGAGACAAAGAAACAAAGAAACTACATGTGCAAGATTACTTGTTGATTAGTACTTCAAATAATCATGACTTTCTGATAATAAGCAATTGAGAAATAATATTGACGAAGTAGATCAATGTTTATACAATAGCAATAATTACAATATCACTTCACAATAAATGCTAGAGAAACTTCAATGAGGAATGGCAATCAATGTAACAATATCAACACTTTAGAAACAATTCCTTAACCAATCATTCAATTTCTTTAAAGGTAAAACGAATGCTACATAGAGGTGTTTATAGCATAAGAAGGCGATGACGGCAATAGGGTTAGTAGGATTAGTCTAGGCTAGGGTTAGAAGTAGTTAAAGGTTGTTCAAGAATGTTTAGAAATTCTTTGTGATCAAGGTACTCAATACAAGAGGTCTTAGATCAGTGCCCTACTAGAGCACATGGGGTCAAAAGAGGCTACAAAGGTTGAAGGATTAAATAATAATGAAAAGACCAAAGACAAGAGGGTTAAATATTGAGGTGTTGCTAAGGCAAGGCCTCAAAAATGAAACCCTAGGGGAGAAAGGCTCACTAAGGTATAGAAACTCTAGGCCTTAGTGCTTTCTCCTCCTTCTTTAACTTATTGGCAAGATGAAATCGGCTAGCTTGAGCAAGAATTTATGGGGCTAAAGACAAAAGAGTTATAATATGAAGTGTTGCTAAGGCAAGGCTTCATCAAACAAACCCTAGGGGAAAACAACTCATCAAGTTGTAGAAACCCTAAGCCTTGATGGGTTTTCCTCCTTCTTAGCTCAATAACAAGGAAAAAATGGCTATCTAGAAGAGTATGGATAGGGTGTTGCTATGGCAAAGCTCTATCTTACTTCAGCAAATCAAATATCTCTTAATCTTAGTAGGGACATGAGACAAGGACCTTAGCATGTGCTTGTCACCTAGGGTTTGATTCAGCAAATTATAATAACAAATGCAAGTAAACAATACTATAACCATTCAATTAAGAAGAATTTCATAAATTCACTTACATAAACCAAGAAACCATGTAGCAAAACCCTAGTTGTAAACCTTTCACCAAGAGAAATGCCAAAAATTCCAAGAAACGTCTTCCTTCAACAATTGCACCTCAAAATTTCAGCCAAAACCCTAGAATAGGGCGCAAATTTCAGACCTCAATAATGTGTGAGTGAAAGATGATGAAAAAATGAGAGTAAAAACCCTCAATATATACCATACCAATGTCCTTAATTAAATTTTAGGTCATCAAAAGGCCAGCAAGGCCAAAATACCAAATAATATTGTTTTACATTAAATGTCATAAATTAAAACCATAATCAAGCAAAATCAAGATGTCATGCCCCTCCTAGGATGACATTATCCCTTTCTGGGGAAAATGCAGCCTCCTGGAGAAAAACGTTAGCCCTCCTTGGGCTTCTCCAACTTGCCACACGTGCCAAACCACCATGACTGTCTCCCAAAACGTCCATGAAGTTGGATGATGTCATGAGCCTCCTTGGTGACGTTCTGGGCCTTCCAATGCCAACGTTCCAATGAAGAGGGAACAACCCCCCTAGGTAAGGCTCTTCTAGGGTACCTCATTCAAACATCCTCCTCTTCTCCGGTGCAAACCCCTATGTCCTATCGCTGCCCCCTGTTGGGGTCTCAGCATCCATATGGTGGGCTCTTTAGCCTCATGGAGGTCCGAACTAATCATCTCCCCATGTGTACCTGTCCAATGTGCTACCTTTCTGTCGGGCATGATCCTGCACATCAACAGCTATGCCCTCCATGGGCTCATAAGTCATAGGGATCATAGCAATGTCAATCACATCTCATCATCAATATTATTAAACATGTGCATAAAACCCCTTTTACACCAGTCAAGTGCTTAAAGGCATTATACAAATCTGCAATACAAGTTTGGAGGAGGTGACAGGGTGTCCTATTGGGCTAGTGTCCATTGTAAAAGGGATGTTTCCGGAAGAGATTAAATCCAAGTCATGTGAATGGGTAAGGTGGATAAGGGATTCCCTGACAAGGGGTGTAGTGAAAGCAGGAAAATGTAGGGCTTACCTGTGGATGCCTTTGTATAAGGTGAGTTGCACATGTCTTGGATGAAAATGTTTCCAAGCCCATTCATGCCTTTTGTTATTTATTCTTTATTGTTTTTTCTTCAAGAATATAATCAGGGGACACTGTCCTGTTGTGGTGACCAGTGGTGACAGTGTTACCCACAAGTACTTTCAAAAAAATGAGAAGGTTGGCTCGTGATGAGACCCCCTTTCTCTTGGCCACGCAACCAAGAGCCACTACCCTGGCGTGGTAACCAACTATTAGTAGTGTCATACTACTAGGTACCCATGGACCTAATAGATTGGCACGTGATGAGACCCCCTATCCTCTGACTAGGTCTTGTCTTATTATATTTATAGGTCCCTCATGTTTCTTGCTGAGAAGTTTTTTACTCCTTTCTCAGGGATCCCTAGGCAAATCATCTCGAGGTTTTATTTTTTAAGATTTTATCTTTTTCTAGCTTGCTTTTACCTTCTAGGCCTTTAGCCCCTTCTTCCCACAAGCCAAGGTGAAACCCTTAAATGATTGGCCAACCTTGTGCCCGGACAAATGTAATGGGATGGATGAGCGGAAAGCAAGATGGAAAAGTGGTAATATGATGGGAGAGGACGATGGCTTTTTAGAAATCCCCCCAATGACAACTCAAAACCTATGGGCACAGGCTTACTAGGGCATCCTGTCACTCCCCCCAGACATGGTCAAGTGGAAAAGTATAAGATCCAAGCATTTGTTAGAAACAAAAGGAATTAAATGCACATATTCAAAGGTTTTGAGGATTAGAGTGACACATACCATGATACCTAGACTCATTACCTCATGGATCAAGAACCATCTCTGATACAGGACCAAGCTGAAGGTGATGGATGTTGCTACTGCTGACAAAGTGGAGGTGCTGAAAGGGAGAAAAGATGGGCCCTCCAGGGCCATGCTCAAGTCGATCTGGCTCTCGGTACTCCATGTCTAGGATCTGTGGGCCTTGAGACATAATATCTTAGTTATCCCTAAAATGTCCATGAAGTTGGATGGCATTCCAATGAAGAGGGTACAACACCCCTAGGTACGGCTCTGCCAGGGTACCTCTGTGGAACGTCCTCCTCTTCTCCGGTGTTGTTGTCGCAAGAGTTGACTCTAGGCTGTAATAGAGCCAAGCCTTAGCACATTTTAAAAAGAATAAGTTATTTATTGTTCAGAACTTGACTTGAGTTGTAGCAAGCTAAACCCTGAAAATTGATTTTGAGTGCACTTCTGACCTAATACACTCAGAGACAGTTCTCTCAACAGCCAAGGGCTCTTTACTCAGAAATATTCAATAATTACAGTAAGAAGGCCAGATTTCTTATTAGAAAAGATGTTTAATCGGGTTGATCCAGGAAAACAGTCCATTGGGCGTGGAGTCAAGCGAAAACCACAGAAAGGAGATCATAACAAGGATCACATTACTTGCAGAAAATGAGGCAAAGTAAGTATTTCTTTCAACTATAAATAATCGTGATATAACAGCAGAAAAATATAAGGAAAGGGCCATCACAGTGAAAGCATCTATCAAGGATGGATTTCCACTACGACTTTGGAAGAAAAAACTGAAGGCTGATGGCTAGATACAGAGCACTTATCTAGAGTGAATTCTGACCAGTCACCATTGAAAACAGAACTCTTATAAACTGTGTGAAAGAAGCATTTAAAATGAATTCCAGACAAATTTTAACTCAGTTGATAAAAGAACAGATAGATTGAATGACAAAAAGGAGAACATAGTGAAAGAAATGACTGTAATGAATCTCATAATATCAAGAAAACGTTGTCGCTCTGTATAATTCCATTTCGGGCTCTCAAAATGACTCTGCGTTCCAAAAGGAGCTCTCTTCCCTCCGAGCTTCCTCCTGGCTTCTCCCCCCTGTTTTACAATGAATGCATCTCTATAAATTTCCCCTCTCAAGGAGGTTGAAACCGTCTTATATCCTAACTGACAGTTAACTAATTTCAACTATCTTTAACTAATTATAACAGAAATCTAAACTAAAATTAAAAGTACAACTCAAAACCTAATTTCTAGCAAAATGTTTATAGCCGTAAGTGCATTAGATCCTCCTCCATATAGATGAGTTGTAGTGGTGGCTATCTGGTCGTTGGGATAAAACTAATAGATTTCCCAGTGCGTTCTGTTCAGGTCCCTTATATACAATTACGATAGAAGTGTGACCTCTGCCCACACCAGGGGAGACTCTTTTAGATCCGCAGTCTCATATGACGGGTTAATACCAGCTTCAAGCACACTAACGATCTGATTCATGGATGGTCTCTTTGTATGGTCAGCTTTAATGCAGAGCCTCACCGCCTCACAAACTGTTTGGAGGTCACTGTAACGAAAATGCCTAAGTGAAGGATCAACCAAGTAGGAAATGACTTCAGGGACCTCCAGATATTCTTGTGCCCAGTCAAGCAAGGATCCCTGGTCCTTGGAATATGGAAATCGCCCAGTGATAATCTCCAGTAGCAGCACTCCAAAGCTAAACAAGTTCAACTCAATATCTGTTGCATCTTTCTCTGAAGATTGACCTCCGTTCATTCTTTGCAAATACCGTTGTTGAATCACGAGCCACAGTTGCAGTACCCCTGAAGATTGACCTCAGTTCATTCTTTGCAAATATGGTTTTCCATATCTCAAAGTCTGCCAACTTCGGCGAGAAGTCTTCTGTCAGGTCACTGCATTGGAGTCCAAGTCCATAATAGCAACAGGAGGTATGAGTTCATGGTGCATGTAGTTTACTCTAAAACATTTTAAGAAACGTCTCCACCGCGATTGGCGAAGTTTTCGGCGTTACACGCGTTGTCATTCAAATCGCGAATTTTTATTTAACTTTGGCAATCTGGCTAACATTATCTCTGTCCTCCGCTATTAATTTTACCCAACTGCATGAGATAAATCGGAGGCAACTGGGCAGTGCGTCGTGCAGCAATGGCCATTGATCTGTCGAGCAAGAAATAAAAACTCTGCGAATCGGAAAATCTTCAATAAACACGCTCTCTGGAGGATGGGGTTCCTTATCGGCGAAATAATGGAACCTTGAATCGGTTTTGGGAGTTTCGGAGAAAAAGATGTAGTATGAAAAACGATAATCAAAACCCCGAAATCCCCTGATTGGTGCGCAACGTGTGTTGTCCACGTTTTACGGCACGCGTTGGTGTTTGGTCCACGTTCATGTTTATGGCAACTTTGCAATTCCGTAGTAGAGGTCTTTATTCTGGCGTTGACCTAATAGATCGAGAATAAAACAATAAATATTCGAAACCCTAGTTTGGATGGCCGATACAGAGTTTTCGGGTGCCCTCTGCAAGTGGTGGTCTTCCAAACCGATGACATGCTTCTGTGCACACTTTTATTATAATACTTGCGCCACGAATGAGTTAGCGATCCATTTCGAACAGGTACTCGCACCCTCTAATCAACGAAAATAACTTCCTGTTTTCTTCACGCAGCAGATTAAAATCTTGCCACAGGGCGTTCCAACACGGCAGAAGATCTTACATTATATTTCCATCCTTTGAGAAGGCTAAGAGTTACTTGTAGATATAAGCTATAACTAAAATCCAACTATAGTAAGCGTTGTATGCTCCCGACTTGCCTTGTGACTGAGTACTCGTTAGACTCCTCCAAAGGGTTCACGTTGTTGTCAGTTGAAACTGTTAGCTGATCCCCAGTAAACAATGCTTTCAGTGGCTTATAAGATAGTGAAACAGAACCCTCTGTATGTCCTGGTGTGAATATAAGATCAAAGTCTGAAAGGATACTCCAGGTACCTTGGCCTTCTAGAATCAGTTCAACATCGGCAGTAAGAAGTTTTACCTCACGCATGTGCAGATGATCTGGAACATCATCACTGTGAGTCAGAAACATGTAGCGAGCCCCTCCAAGGCCTTCTAAATAATGTGCAAGGCATTCTGAATATAGAGGGCCTCGGATACGTTTCCCTGAACACCTTCTCCAATCCTTGGACTCCATACAACAGCTTGGGATCAATGAGTCATTTTTTATCCAACCGAGAATCATCAGGATGTCCCTAAAATCGAAGATGAGCAATAACATAGTGCATATCACAGATCGTGGCCTTCCAGCCGCCCACCATCTCAATATCTCTTGCCTTCACTATTTCTCTAACATTCAGATGTTTTACAAGAGGAAAGATGACCCTTATTTCTCAAGCACGGGAGATGTAGTGTGTACAGTCCTACAAAAACGTAAGGACCATGCAATGAAGTCTGTCATATCACATTTACTGATTCTGCCACTTCTGTCACCCAAAATCTCGGTCATTATATAGAAGCGTACAGTGAGCTCTAATATATCTTTCCATAGATCATTGTGCAATAATGTATTGGATGCCGTTATTTTCAGGATTTTGTTCATTCAATTGTGGACCTGGAGCTTCACTTCTTCGAGTAGGTTTCTCATGAGCTCTCGGGTTACCGAGGCATCCTTTGATATACTATAAATACTCTTCTGCCTCAAAACACAAAGTTTCTTCCCAAAAAGCTCTACAAGTCTTCCAGCGAATCTGATGTAAGTTATAGATAATATAGAATCGAGATCTCTAGTTTAATTTATAAGCTGGATGTGATTCTCAAAGACATTTAGGATGAAGACACTAATTAGAGAAAAATTCAAAATCTGTTACAACAGGTGCAAACCCCTCTGTCATGTCTCTGCCCCCTGTTGGGGTCTCAACATCCATCTGGTGGACTCTTCAAACCCATGGAGGTCCGAACTAATCATCTCCCCATGTGTACCTATACAATGTGGTACCTTTCCGTCATGCATGATCCTGCACATCAAAAGCTACACCCTCCATGGGCTCATAAGTCACAGGGATCATAGCAATGTCAATCACATCTCATCATCAATATTATTAAACATGTGCATAAAACCCCTTTTACCCCAGTCAAGTGCTCAAAGGAATTATACAAATCTGCAATACAAGTTTGGAGGAGGTGACAGGGTGTCATATTAGGCCAGTGTCCACTGGAAAAGGGATGTTTCCAGAAGAGATTAAATCCAAGTCATGTAAATGGGTGAGGTGGATAAGGGTTGTCCTAACAAAGGGTGCAGTGAAAGAAGGAAAATGCAGGGCTTACCTGTGGGTGCCTTTGTAGAAGGCGAGCTGCGCCTGTCCTTGATGCAAATGTTTCCAAGCCCATTCATGCCTTTTATTCTTTATTCTTTATTTCTTTTTCTTCAAGAAGCTAATCAGGGGACACTGCCCTGTCGTGGTGACCAGTGGTGACAGTGTTACCCACAAGCACTTTGACATAAATGAGAAGGTTGGCTCATGATGAGACCCCCTTTCTCTTGGCCATGCAACCAAGAGCCACTACCCTAGTGTGGTAACCAGCTGCTAGTAGTGTCATATTACTAGGTACCCATGGACCTAATAGGCTGGCTCATGATGAGACCCCCTATCCTTTGACTACGTCTTTTTTTATTATTTTTACGGGTCCCTATTGTTTCTTCCTAAGAAGTTTTTTACTGCTTTCTCAGGGATCCCTGAGTGAAGCATCTCGATGTTCTATTTTTTAAGCTTTTATCTTTTGCCAGCTTTCTTTTACCTTCTGGGCCTTTAGCCCCTTCTTCCCACAAGGCAAGGTGCAACCCTTAAATGATTGGTCAACTCCATGCCCGGACAAATGTAATGGGATGGATGAGTGGGAAGCAAGATGGAAAAGTGGTAATATGATGGGAGTGAATGATGACTTTTCAGAAATCCCCCTAGTGACAACTCAAAACCTATGGACACAGGCTTACTAGGGCATCCTTTCATTCCCCCCAGACATGGTCAAGTGGACAAGTATAAGATCCAAGCATTTGTTAGAAACAAAAGGAATTAAATGCACATATTCAAAGGTTTTGAGGATCAGAGTGACACATACCATGATACCCAGACTCATTACCTCATGGAGCAAGAACCATCTCTGATACAGGACCATGCTGAAGGTGATGGATGTTGTTGTTGCTGACAAAGTGGAGGTGCTCAAAGAGAGAAAAGATGGGCCCTCCAGGGCCATTCTCAAGTCGATCTGGCTCTCGGTACTCCATGGCTAGGACCTGTGGGCCTCGAGACATGATATCTTAGCTATCCCTAAAAGTGGAGGATAACATCTAGCTCCAACTCGGGGACATGTGCTCACCGTAGAGTGCATGAGAACATCAATATCTATGGCATAACCTGTAACTTACCTGCACTTACCTGCCTAGATACTTACTTGCACTTACCTGTTGATTGGACACTGCGTGTAGTCAAACGACCAGTGAAACTAATCCAGCAACGTCCCACAATACATGCCTTTGTTCTTCATTATGAACCAAAATAGTGATAAGTCAAGAACAAAAATGACATGGGTTAGAGTATATATCATATCTTCAAAAATCACAAAGTCTAACCCATGGAGGCGGGTGGGAGGAATAAAATTGTGCCAGGTCAATCTCTGAGGAAAGTACTCAATCTTTGAGGAAAGTACTCAATCCACTTGAGGAAAGTATTCAACCAACCCTTGAATTCTAGGGTTTGCCCCACAAGAAACTCAATACAAAAGATATAATTCCCCACTACACCTTTACTGATACAACAAGGTAAAGTAGTAAGAGGTGGTTGGAGAAACATGTCATGAGAATCCTTCTTTAGGAAAACAATGTTCTTACTTCTATCAAAACCTCAGCACAACGGCGGTTGATAATTATCTTCATAGAATAAATTCACATGCTCGGAGGATTACTCATGAAAACCCTTAAGGTAAGAACGAAAATCGTCAGGATAACATGGTACTAGGTCAACCTTGGGTGTTTGGGGAGCATCGATAAATATATCATCCCCTTTTTACCAAAAATCAAAAGTAATATGTCATGATAACTGTGAAGGAAACACTTGGAAATTTTTCTCAATGTCGTAAATAGGGTCCATATCAAAACCAACATCCCATTTACGTCTTCCAACATGTATGAACTCATCAAAATCAACTATGTTAGTATCAGTATCATAACATGGAGGATTCAAAATATTTAAAGGCCCATCCATCTCCTGCTCATCTCCCAAATCATAAAGTAGAAAATCATCAAAATCTTTGAGAGGATGGCAACTTATTGTTTCTTCTTGTGCAGGAGCTTTGAGGACTTGGGTGTCTTCAACATGCGTCATTGTTTCATCCTCATGAACCGCCCCTTCATCTTCAATTGTATAGCAAGGAATATCCACTTTGTTCAAGGCTTCCATTTCTCCTTCATTTTTTGAATCATGGAACAAGGTGTCATTGAAATCCTGAAAAGGAAAGCAACTAACCTCATCATCCTTTTGTTGTGCAGGAGAAATAGGCTCTTCAATGGCCTCATCAGAGAGAGGAGGGCATGTTGATATTTCATCATTTTGTTCGGGTTCTAGCTCCTCAACTGCGTCTTCACCAATCCTATGTTGATATATGGTTTGTTCCCCTTCTTCTTGGAAATCAACAATGAAGTTCTCAAAGGCAAACAAACTTTCCCCACTAAGAGTACCTGAGGTAAAGAGGTATCTTATCTTGGACAGTTTTGCTCAATTCTTGTAGACATGTCATGAGCTTCATAAAGTGTCCTTGGGGTGAATAGAGCCAACTATTCCACCGAATAACACCCACCAAGTCGACAACCCTTCCTGTGGAGAATGTTAATACGCATAACTGTTTTCGGTTGACTTCACATTGACAATAGAAAATTCACGGAACCCTAAGAGGAGCTATGCTACACTGATTAAATGTTGAGGGTACGAATGATGGCCTTGCCATGTGAAGGGGAAGTGTTGTCGTGACTAGATAGGAGGAAAGGTCAGGTGAAACCATCAGAATTCGTGTGCACGAGATATCCATTAAATTTTAGGTGCAAAGCTTTAACTTTTTTGATAAATAAACCCCTCTTCCCTCATCATGAAAATTGTGAAGTTAATGACAGTCCCTTCATGATACGGTTAGTGGATTACGTCCAATCCAACCATTCGCTGCAATTAAACATATCGTTCAGTTGAGATTTCGTTAAGACAGTGTTTAGTTAAGAGCGAGTTAAACAAAGGTTTAGTTTGGAAATCGTCACCCAAGCCTTGTATAATGGGGACTGGAAAGACCCCATTCGTGACTACTCAAAGGAACTCTATATTAACGAGTGGAACCATACCAAATGATTCCAAGCATCTTAGATTAAACCTTTTATATTCCGATAAGGGATATGTCCCCGACCCCGTTACTTTATGTATGTTGTATGAAATTTATTTCAAAGTCGGATAAATAGTCATGCACGCAAGCATAGGAACTCATGTATAAAGGAGAGAGATGGACTATAAGTCCTAATTTTAGACACTACCTAAATATATATCTATAAGCATATTATAAGCATACTGGGAGTAGTTTGAAAAGCGAATTGATAGAATTTTGAAAAATTACCCACATAACTTTTCTGCTCAAAGTAAACTAGATTAGTGTGATAATGTCATCGCAGACAGGAATTGAATCTTACCTACTCTTAATTTCGAAGTTGTTAAGAAAAAATTGAAGAGCAATGTGTTGTGGGATAAAAAAAAAAATTATGGCAAAATTAGAGGTACATTACAGCTTCACTTTGGGATCTTCCATGGTTTCCTGGTGTAGCGGGAAACAAACTTATGTGGCTTTGAGCACAACAAAAGAAGAGTACATTTCATTAAGTATGTCGGTCTATGAAGCAATGTGGATTCACAATCTCCTTGCATATTTATCTGAACATGTGCTGGATTCCACCATTATTCATTATGGTAACCAAAGTTGTGTGAAGATCTCAGAAGAATCTAGTGTTTCATGATAAATCAAACCACATTGAGATCAAGTACCATTACATCCAAGACATGGTGCAGAGGAAGGAAGTATTGGTGTAGTACCTTCCTACAGATGAGCAGGTTGTTAATTTTCTTACCAAACCAGGACAAAGTTTAAGTACTTTCATGACAAACTTGGCGTGGTAGAGAATGCCTCCCTCGCTAAGAGGGAGTGTTGATGTTTGCAGCTTCTTGAGACATTCTCCAGATCGTACTCCTCTGTGATTGATTCGAGTTGATATGTGATGACATTTATCTGATAAGGGATAAGTGGGACACTTATTCGAGAAGGGATAAGTGTGTTTGGTTTTATGGCCCAATGTCCCATGTGGACAACACATGAGGACGTGTCAAAAAAGTTGACCTTGATGTCACACACTATGCGGAATTGACCCTAGTGTTTCTAGAGGGAGTAGCCTCTAGAAGTCCACATGGGAGTTCCATGTGTGACAAACATTCTCCAGATCGTACTCCTATGTGAATTGATTTGAGTTGATCTGTGAGCACACTTATTCAAGAAGGGATAAGTGTGTTTTGCCTTATAGCCCAACGTCCCTTATGAAGAGCAAATGAGGACACGTCCCTTGTGGAGATCACATGAGGACATGTCAAGGGAGTTGACCTTCACATCACACGCTATGGGGAGTTGACCTTAAGTGTTCCTAGAGGGAGTATCCTCTAGAAGTCCACATGGGAGTGTCATGTGTGGAAAACCTTTTGCTACTATGGTGGTTGTGTACCACTGGCGGAGACTGTGTATCTCTGGACAATAGTTGTGTATTACTATGGAAAGATACCTGCCTATCTAAGAGGGAGTGTTCATGTTTCAACATCGGGCAGACCTTCTCCTAGATTGGGCTACAGACCAAGGGAGATAGGATACATTTATCATAAAGGTGCACTTGTGGTAAATGGAACTAGACATAGTCCTTCCTTGATCATGACAAGGAATAATATGGACTCGAGGTGCTTGAAGTGCTTTCCATGTGTCAATTAGCATTAGGTTGACATTCACTCACAGGTGTGTACTTGTGGTGAAAGATCATGGTGTGGTCTTTGTCCTAGTCATGGTGATTTGACAAGGAATGATAAAGACTAAAGATGCTATATGTTATTACATGTGGACCTAGACTGAGACTGATCTTAGAGAGAGTTAATTGGCTCAGAGGGAGAGCTGCAAAAGGAGTTTCTCCTCGTTTCAGGTGGGAAAGAGACGTCTCCCAAGACTAACAGACAAGTGTCATGAGTCTAGGGTGAAGTTTGTATACTTCAAAGACAAGCTTGGCATGATGGAGAATGTCTCCCTCATTGAGAGGGGGTGTTGATGTTTGGACATCATCGGGAAGACATTCTCTTCGAATAATAATTAATAATATAATTATTGATTATTAAATATCATATATAATAAGTAAATGATAATAATAAATAGTTATTGATTATTCAAGGGGCACATCATTTCATGGATGGTCACCATATGTTCTGTATATATGGAACAGTCATCATTGTAATAATATATCGATTATATCTCATATGAAGAAAAACAACACTTTTAATAACTGTTTTTACATTCTTTTATGCACTGATCTTTAGTCACTAACCCTCTTGAGGTCTTAATTCCTTGTACTTTGTTACTCTCTACATGGATTCTTTGCATGCTACTTTTCCTGAGCTTTAGGAACATAGGTTCATTGTTGATCCTATCGTGATCAACAGTGATCACAAATTTCTTCTTCCCCAAGGTGATCTTCCTTTTTCTCTGATTACTATATATGTTTGACTCATGTTGCCATCAATGACAAGACACAATCAAGAATGCCAACATTTTTATGGATGAAGAGAAGTAAGAAGATTGAACTCCAGTTCAAGACAATTAAGAGATTGGTATAATAAGGTTCAAAGATCGGTGCATATGTTGTGTAATGTAGGATGACGAAAGTGACTCAAATGAAGGGCAAGGAGTTGCTCATCTGGAACACCATCTCTGAGATCTGCATTGATAACCCATCGACTGACAAGACTTGTTTCAGATTAAGAAATCCTTGTGTGTTAATGCTTTTGAAATCGAAGAGAAAAATAACAAGTAATATATGTGTTTTTTAATAAATAAGAAATTTGAATCTAACACCAATTGATAGATGTTTAATAATTTTGAATATTTACACATGGCAATTTTTTCTAAATGTTATTATATTGTTTTTTAATTTGCTAATCAACTCTGATTTAACAATCTAAACTATGTATTTATTCATAAGCATGTGTTTCCTCTTAAGAGGTCACAGGTCAAATCGTTGGGTAGAGGGGGGTCCCTTGTCCCACAAACAAGGGGG
>JASDQU010101020.1:259210-278796 GCA_032191745.1 Picea mariana
ATTTACATGGAACAACCTGAAGGGTTCGTTCAGAATTGCAACAAGAAATTTGTTTGCAGGCTCAAGAAATCATTGTATTGTCTGAGGCAGTCGCCCAGACAATGGTACAAGAAATTTGACTCTTTCATGATGAGCCAGAATTATACGAGGAGTGAGTATGATCATTGTGTTTACTTTAAGAAATTGAATAATGGCATATTCATTATCTTAGTATTGTATGTTGACGATATGTTTTTAGAAAGCAAAAGCATAACTGAGATCAACAGATTAAAGGCTGAAATGGATAGGATGTTTGATATGAAAGATCTAGGAGCAGCAAAGCATATTTTGGGCATGGAGATATTCAGAGACGAGAGGAATGGTAAGCTTTGGTTGTCACAACAGAAGTATGTCGAGAAAATACTTTTGAGGTTTGGTATGAACAGTGTGAAACCATTTTATGTACCTTTCGCTTCCCATTTTAAGCTTTCTTCAAGTTTATGTCCTAGTACAAAAGAAAAGAAGGAATATATGTCTCGAATATTGTATGCTAATGCAGTAGGAAGTTTAATGTATGCGATAGTTAGTACAAGACCAGACATTTCACATGCAGTTGGGGTTGTCAGTAGATATATGGCAAATCCATGTAAAGAGCACTGGGAAGCATTGAAATGGGTGCTTCAGTATTTAAGGGGCACAAGTGATTACTGTATCACCTATAACAGTGGTTGTGAGTTAGTCTTTGGATATGTTGATTCTGATTTTGTAGGTGATTTGGACAAGAGGAGGTCAACTTCAGGGTATGTTTTTACTCTTGTAGGTGGAGCTATTAGTTGGATGTCAAAGCTACAGAACATTGTTGCTTTATCCACTACAAAAGCAGAATACATAGTTGCTTCACATGCTTGCAAAGAGGCAGTTTGGTTAAAAGGTTTGTTTGATGAGTTTGGAAGGATGCAGGACAAAGTAAAGCTACTTTGTGATAGTCAAAGTGCTATTCACTTGGCCAAGAATCCAACCTACCATAGTAAAACAAAACATATTCCTATTAAGTACCATTTTGTAAGATAGGCATCGATGAAGGTGGAGTTTCTCTTGAAAAAGTTCATACAAAAGAAAACTGTGCAGACATGTTCACAAAACTAGTACTTTTAGAGAAGCTACGACGGTGCTTGGCTTCTCTTAGCTTGTAGAAAAGGTGATGAACAAAAGAAGGAGCAAGGTATCATGTTAATTGTTGTCAAGGTGGAGATTGTTGGAATTTGGTGACAACGAATTCTTCCAAAATTGGATTTTATATCCTATTATTCAGGGTTGGTTGTAACTAATTAGACCAAGTTAGAATATGGATATGAGCGCATTCAATAATCAGTTTCTTATGTGATTGTGTATAAATTGCTATAAATCCATGTATGCCTATAGAAGATATGAGTGAGATGAGTGGAGTGAGCATGTTGTAAATCTTCATGCTATGAACAATAATAAAACCGATACCTCTGTTTGGTGAACGTAACCCAACGATTGGGTGAACCACGTTAATCTTCGTGTGTTATCTCTGTCAAATGTTTAATCCGTTTTATGTAATGTTTCCGCTGCATATTATTTTTTGATTTAGTGGCTGCTAGGGTCAACACAAACAACCTCCTTAGAATAAGATCACACAACTCAAGTAGAGATTGACTCTACTTCTCAATACATTAGCAAGTATATTAGATAAATAGGAATTATATATTCCAACACCAAATTGCAGATTTTCACATTTTGATTTATTTGTCTTAGACTTCAAATCTTTGAGGTTGACATGTTGACATATTTGGGTGAACACTATTATTTATAGTTTCTCAGTTTAAAATAAAAATCCCATGGGATTGGAGACTAAACCCACGTAGGCCAATACACCAACCCATCGTCAACAAACTTAGCGACACATATAAAAGCTATCTCACTTCTTCAACGCAATCGAAATTGTGATGTCCAAACAAAGTCAACTTGCTGGTTTGGAGATCAAACGTTTATCGTGAAGTTAACGTTCTAGAAAACCAGAAAGTAAATTCTTGTAGAATGAAAAGTCAAACTTGCTTCATGACAAAGCATGTTTAAATATTAATATTTAAAGATTGAATTTGTTTATGATATAATGGGTACATGATTGTGCAATTCATCGTCTAGATTGTTGTGTTCAAAGGCACGTGTTAAATTTGTTTCATTTACTAATTTGGATGTTATGACGTTGGATAGATGGGTTTTTGCGTTAACAATATAATATAATTTGTTTAAAATATCTCTCTTCATTAAAAAAAATTATGTTTAAAATATATGTGGTTAACCTATCCAACCAAATATCTAGGTTATTCTTTGCTATATCGCGATATAAAATATATATAATAAAAATATAAATTTTGTTCGAGTATGATGATGTTGAATTTGTTCGTTAGGATTTTTTTTATTTGGTGTTTACTTGAGTTAGGACTTTGCATAGTTGCTGTATTTTTCTAGTGGTCTTTCCTTCCTCTTCCATTACAATGACTAACGTGCGTCCCTCTTGGTTGCTAGGGCTAAGAGGAGTTGTTAGACAGCTTTTTAGGTTCTGTCTTCCCTTCTTGATTGTGAAGATTTCAATTACTTTAACCGAGGCGGAAATCGAATCCTTCAAGCACGTCTTTACTACTTTGAACTTTATTTTCCCTTCTTCTTTCCAGGAAAGCTACTTTATTGCAGAGAAGGTTTTCATCTTCCCCAAAATATATCTGGGATAAGAATTTGCATATGAGGCATCCTTTCTTCAAGGTCATGCTTCACCATCATATTTGACAAGCATGGAACCCCTTGAACTTAAAGCTCTTTTTTCTTCCTAATTATCATGGTTCTTCCTAATTATCATGCTTTTGGTATGATATTTTAAAACTTCATCATCGGATTTAATGAATCACTTTCTTAAGGAACAAACCATTTGCTTTGTGCTCTAAAGGTTTTTTCAGTGTGAAGTCAAATTTTACGAATAACATAACATAGCAAGTATTCTTTCATCATTAATCAAGCCTTTGGTTGAAGGGTAGGAAGGCCTATGTTTTAAACCTTAAACCTTGGTCTATGTATTTAAGTTCCTCACTAGATTTTTTTTAGCAACATTATGGGTAAGCTTTCTAATTCCAATATTATATTTTTGGGGAATGTAAATGTTATGGGAAATTTCACTACCAAAAATCAATGATATATCTATCACAACACATGCCAAGTTGTGTATAGAAATCGAATTTACATCTACTTTGTTGTGAGAAGATATCTTGATAGTAGTAATAGGTATGAGGGAGGAAAGCCCATAAAAAATAAAACCCACTTAGTGGAATGAAGTTCAAGACCACCACCCTTTAATCAAAGTAAAGGACCCACCAACAAAAGTGGGCATTAAAGTTGTAAAAGATAAACCTCTCTCATTTCATGGGATGGAGGCTCCTAGACATTCTTCCCCTGTAGAAGATGACCACCAAGGGGGTGGATCAAAGTAAAGAAGTGCAAAAAAAAGGTTATTAGAAAATCTTTTTCTTTTAAGGATGTGTAGAGAAGATACATAACACAACTTAGTTTAGAAAAATGTTGTTTTTTTTTACATAATTTGTCCAATTATTAAATAATGGAAACATTTACTTCCATATTATTATTGAAAAAATATATTTAAATTTATTACATATTTTTATATATAATAAAAATATATAAAAACTTAAAAAAAAAATCATTTTCTTTCCTAAGAGAAGATGCACACAAAAGACAACTTAGTTGAGAAAGATGCACACAAAAGACAACTTAGTTGAGAAAAGTTAAACTTGAAGATGTACACATAAGGTAACTTAGTTGAGAAAGATGCACACAAAAGACAACTTAGTTGAGAAAAGTTAAACTTGAAGATGTACACATAAGGTAACTTAGTTTAGAAAAGTAAACTTAACAAGAATATTAAGAAAATATTGAAAAAATGACATACAAAAATATAACAATGATTTAATCTCCACTTTATTATTATTTTAAAAAAATATTTAAAATATTAAAATTTATTTTATGATTTAGTTTCCACTTTATTATTTTAAGAAAATATTTAAAATATTAAAATTTATTTTATATATATTAGTAGTTAATTTTTCTCAATTTTCAATATTATCTTTAATTTTTATAATTATTTTAATAATTTTTTATAACTTAAAATAAATTATTGATCACAAACACTTAAACATTGCATAATTGGAAAACAAAACACAAACTCTTCACCAGCCACCCTCCAAAAATCACAGTGGTAAACTAACGGAAGGGACCTTCTAAAGTCGCAAAGTGGCTCCCACCCCCCAAAAATCAGTTTGGAAGAACCATCTCAGTTATAAACTTGAAGTCAACTTTGAGCACGTCATCAACTCAATATCTTTCTATAAATAAACAAAAACTTAGAGAGGTTCCGTCCATGGTCGTGACAATCTGAATCCACGTCACTCACCCACTCACGCTCGCTAGACTTGGCACACCACACTAGGGAAGGGTACACCACCACGTAAATAGGACACGTGTACAACGGAAGACGTTGCGCATTTATCCATCCAAATTTGAAATGGAATTCCACACACAAGCAAACTGCAATTCCAATGTGGACGAGGTGAAGTGAGGTCACGCCATGGACAATCTTGTCACTTGGATATCTTCTTTTTTGGTAGGTAAGCACTATAAAAACACCATGCGTTTGTGTTTACAGTCGCACATTTTGAAGCCCGAAGAGTTGTAATTCTATTCCACATTTAGGAGGAGGAGAATTTTGGAATGTGACAATGAACTCATTCACCTCCAAGATTAGGATACGACACTTTCATTCCTATTATTATGATGGTTGTTGTAACAAATCATTCTTGGAATAGAATATGGATATCCTTGTAATTAATACAGTTAGTTTCAATGTACCTAGGAGGATTGCTTAAATATGTAGGCCTGAGAGGTAGATATAGAGCAAGGGGCTTCAATCCTTCTCCTGGGTTCTTGGTTGTAATCTCCTATTGAGCAATATAATGTCATTGCCATTGCCACTGCTCGATCTGCCTCCCATTTATAAGAGCTCTACTACATGTAACAACCATATTCAAGCAAATTAAAGGATGTGAAAAGAAGAAGTTCAGAGGCAAGGGGGTTGGCATCATCTTCGTTAGAGATCTCATCTTCACTATACCCGTTGCAAAAGGAATGGGTCACATGAAGAGATTTACTGCAAAGTTCCATAGGAGAAGATCAAAGAGAGACAGAATCAGAAAGAAGACAAAGTTAAAACATCAGATCAGGTGAAAGGTAAAGCACCTTCTCATTACACTGTTGCCAATTCCAATATAGGAGTAACTGAAGATTTGTTTAACACTTTATTTTCTTCTTGGAGAGATGCATGGCTTATTGAAACAGGTGCAACCTCCCACATGACATTCTAAAGAGACTTCTTCGAAGACTTCAATGACAATGTAGTGGCATAGTGTATTTTGCAGATAAATCAAGTCTCAAACCTCCGAGAATGGGCACCATCGGGCTTAAGTTTCCTAGAATCTTGTATTTTCTTCTATGTGATGTGCTCTATCTTCCTAAGCTACACAGGAAATTGTTTTCCCTTGTGCACATTCGACAACAAGGCCACAATGTTAATATGTTTGGTGGAAAAATTGAAATAAGGAAAGATTCTGACAACATGGTTGTCATGACCGGAATGGAAGATGGAAGACTATTGAATTTGAAAGGGACATCTTCTCAGGAACAAAATGTTGCATACCTCTTTCATCATGGTGAAGGTACAATGTCATCTTGTATTTTGCGGCATGCTAGATGTGGTCATATTAATTATGACAATCTTTGTTTGTTGAAAAAGAATCATGTTTTTGGTTTACCTACTATTCCAAGGAAAATGAAGCAATGTGATGCTTGTATCATTGGAAAACATAACAAACAACCATTTCATGATTGTAATTCCAAAGCATGTAGAAAACTTGAACTGGTTCATTCTTATTTTTGTGGCCCTATGCCTGTTCTTTCTGGAAATGACAATAGATATACCATGACTTTTTTTTGATGATTACACCAAGATGTGTTAGGTGTGCTTTTTGAAAGAAAAATCACAAGTTTTTGAAACTTTTAAAAATTTCATGTATGGATTCAAAATGAAGCCCAGTCTTGTATTGGCTCCCTTTGCACTGATAATGGAAGAGAATATACATCTAACGAATTTGAAAGCTACCTTCACCAACACAAGATCAAACATCAAACCACAGTTCCATACAATCCTCAATAGAATGGTGTAGCTAAAAGAATGAACATGACTCTCCTAAATATGGTTTGTTCCATGATGTTTTTCAAGAATGCAAAATTGATGTTTTGGGATAACGCTATTCTATGTGCAGCTTGTGTGAAAAATAGGTGCCCATCTCATGCTCTTGAAAAAAAGACTCCTTATGAAATGTGGTATCGCTGCAATCCTTCAGTGAGGCATCTCAGGGTCTTTAGTTCCACCTACTATGCCTTGATCCCTAAGGAGGAAATAAGCAAGCTTGAAGCAAGGATTCATAAGTGCATCTTCTTGGGGTACTGAAATACCACCAAGAGATATCGTATTTACGATGAGGAAAAAAAAATCATCCTTTCTAGAGATGTAATCTTTCTTGAATCCTCCAAGAATGACAAAACCATTGAGAGACAGTTTGATCATTTGGACAAATTCACTTGAGTAAAGAGATATCATGAATTTGATAATGAGATTCCACATATTGAAGGGGGGATCTCTATCTTGGGTCAATATATGGAATCTCCTTTTTTTTTTGTTGAAGCACCATCTTCCCCTCATGAAGAAGTTCCAGCCACTTCATCAGAACCTAAAGTTCATTTGGATGATGTGATTGAGAGGAGCCTAAAGCTGAGTATTGATGAGAATTCAACACCATCTCAATCAACTAAGCCACTTGGACCATCTCATAAAGGTCCGCCAAAATGGATCATAAAAACACTTGAAAGTGTTCATCTTAATGAGGTTGGAAAGACAGGAACTAGAAGTTCCTCAAGGGAAGATGGAGATGATGTAGATAATTCAAACTCAGGTGATGTAGATGACATGGATGTTTCATATGATTGTGATTTGAATTTATCTACTATTTTTTAACCAACTTCCTTTGAAGAAGCCACTTTTCATGATAAGTGGAAAGAAGACATGCAGAAGGAATATGATGCTCTCATCAAGAATGGGACATGGGAGCGGACCCTCCATTCAGAACCAAAACAATCGGCTACAAGTGGGTATTCAAGGACAAGTACAAATCAGATGCCTCACTTGACAAGAACAAAGCAAGGCTCATGGAAAAAGGATTTTCACAAAAAGAAGGTGTTGATTATGAGGAGACTTTTTCCCCCACAACAAAATGGGCTACCATATGTAATATATTTTCCATGACAACACATAATGGAGGGAAAATTCATCAAATGGATGAGAAGATTGGTTTCTTGAATGGAGACTTGAAAGAGAATTTTTTCATGTCTCAACCATAAGGTTTTGTTGTGAAGGGACAACAACATAAAGTATGCAATCTCATCAAATGCTTATATGGCTTGAAACAAGCACCACGAGCCTGGTATGAAAAGTTGACTGAGCATCTTCTGAAATTGAATTTCAAGCACTACAATCTCGATCCTGCAACTTTGTTTGTCAAGAAAGTTGGCAAAATTTTTGTATATCTTGTAGTATATGTAGATGATCTGTTGATAACAGAGAAAAATGAAAGCTATATTGCATCCATAAAGAGAGACTTGAAGAAATGATTTGTGATGAAAAATTCAGGACATCTTCACTACTATTTGGGCATTGAAGTGAATCAAAATCCAAAGTACATATTCATCTCCCAAAATAAGTATGTTGGATAATTGTTGAACAAGTTTGGTATTGTTGAGTATAATCATGTTTCCACTCCAATGGAATAAAATTTGAAGCTCACATAAAAAGAAGAAAATGAATTTGAGGGTGCAACCTATTGAAATTTAATGATGAGCTCATGCACATGTAGTTTATTTCATTTAGCATGTACTTTAACCATAAACAATGCAACAATACCATACACAAGTGATGCAATAACCAAGATCACAAGAAGAATAACCATGCACAAGAACATAATAAGTATTTCGGGAAACCCCTTCTCAAACAAGGGAAAAACCCAACAATCCTTTGTTATATTCTCAAGAGAAGATCCCCCACACCATAGACATTAGCACACAAGAGGATGCTTACCAAAACCTAGAAACTTGTGCCCAAGAGAGGTGTGCACTTCAGTTGTACAAGTGCTTGCTGAAATTCTGAGATGACAAGTGAGTGAGTGTGATCCACAATGGGGATCCATTCTTATTTATACAAGAACTAACACAACAAAAGGTGTGTCTATTGGCACAATAGGGCCGAACTCATTAACTTAATAATATAATTAATCAATACAAAATATTAATTATCTTTCACATGGTGGAGCTGACTTGTACCCTTTACAACATAATTAGGGTTACAAGTAAATATTACTCTCAGACAATATAGCAAGGATCTCTCTCATCCACTAGTGCTCAACCACTAGTGATGCGTCCACCCGTGCTCATCCATAGGGACATCACACTCAAGAGATCACTCAACTGAGTCCACAGGAGTACCATTTGGAGCACCATATCAAGCTGACTCAACTAAGTCCATATGAGTACAAGGCATGAGACCATCTCAAGCCGACTCAACTCAGTCCAGAGGAGTACAAGGCAGGAGACCATCTCAAGTCGTCTCAACTGAGTCTAGAGGAGTAGACAAGAGACCACACGTCATAAAAATTCAGTCCAGATTCTGGCGCACACCCATCACATGGGCACACCCAAGACATGGGAACACATTGTCTCAACTCGTCTAGAGGAGAATGACACACCCATCACATGGGCCCTCTCACAGATCGACTCAACTCAGTCCAGAGGAGAATGACCTGGAGAATGTCACACGACGTTGCAATCATCACCACTCCCTCTCAGCTAGGGAGGCATTATCCACCAGGTCAAGTCTCTCTCGGAAGTACTCAAACTTCGTCCTGGCAAGCGGTTTGGTGAAGACATCTGCAACCTGCTCATTTGTAGAAAGGTATTGCATGTGTAATGCTTTCCTCTGCACCATATCTTTGATGTAATGATATTTGATCTCAATGTGTTTCGATTTATCGTGAAACACATGATTCTCTAAGAGCTTCACACAACTCTGGTTATCACAATGGATAACAATGAAATCCATCTCATGACTAAATAAATATGCAAGGAGCTTGTGAATCCACACTGCTTTGCAGACTTCCACACATAACGCTATGTACTCTGATTCTGCGGTACTCAAAGCCACAGAGCTTTGTTTCCTACTGCACCAGGAAACCATGGGTGATCCCAAAGTAAAACAACAACCGGATGTGATCTTTTGGTCCACTACGCTCCCTTTCCAATCCGCATTGACGTATCCCTGCAATCTCATGTCTACACCGGAGGCATATCTCAGGCCATATCCAACTGTGCCTTGCAGATATCTCAACACATGCTTCATTGCTATCCAATGAGTCTGTCTCAGCTGACTCATAAACTGATTGATTACATTCATTGCATAGCATATATCAGGTCTGGTGTTAACCAGATACATCAATGATCCAATTAGATGTTGGTAAAGATGTGAATCAATCTCCCCTGAATTAGTATAAGCCTCGTTCATTTTCTTTAGATCCATCACCATCGATGTAGGCATGGATTTGCATTTTGTCATACTGAATTTCTTCAATATCTCCACTATATATTTTCCTTGATTTGGGAAAATCTTATCAGTCCTCTGCCATACTTCTAGTGCCAAGAAGTAGTGCATCATGCCCAGATCCTTCATCTTGAATTCAGAAGGCAATGCACGCTACCATTCAACAATAAGACTTTATGAACCGGTGAGGAATAAATCATCAACATACAAGACCAAAATCAGGGACTCGTCACCAACAATATGATAATATAGTTTGGATCAACAACACTCTTGCTGAATCCCAAACTCATTAGGAATCCATCCATTTTCTCGTACCAAGAACGAGGTGCCTTCTTTAGTCCATACATGGCTTTCTTCAACCTGCACACATGAGATTTCTTCTCATGTATCACAAATCCATCTAGTTGTTGGATGTAAACTTTTTCCTCAATCTCACCATTGAGAAAGGTTGTCTTTACATCCATATGATATAGTCTCCAACCCATGGATGCAGTTATGGAAATGATCATACGGATGGAAGTGTATAAGGATATAGGAGCAAATGTCTCCTCATAATCTATTCCTTCCACCGGAGAGAATCCTCTGGCCACAAATCTTGCTTTGTATTTCTCAACACTTCCATCAGTTGCATGTTTGATCTTATAGATCCACTTGGAAGTCACTATAGACTTCCCTTCTGGTCTTGGAACAATATCCCACACATCATTCTTCATGATAGACTGATACTCTTCTGTCATGGCATATTGACATACCTGATGACCTGCTACTTCTGCATGACAAGAAGGTTTAGTATCAATGATGTGGCTCATGGCTAAAACATAGCTCAAAAATCTCTATGGCCTCTTGCTCTCTTGGAATGTGCCTCGAGTAGTTGCATGTCCCTCTGCCTCCTACAGAGTTTGTCGAGCCCATGCATGCCTTTTATGGCCTACTACAATGTCTCTGGGAACATCAACTGGAGCTACAAGATCAACCGGATCAATAATTGTCTCCCTATGAACTGTTGAAGGGGGAGAAGGTATTGTCTCTTCCTTCTTCTCAAATAGTTTGACTCCCTCTGAAGTCGAAAGGATAAACATATGTCTTGGAGGAATTGTGACATCATCATTTTTTTCATGTTGCTATCTTGGAGACATCCCATGTCTTATCATGTCCTCTACTACCTTTATAGTACTTTGTTGGCCTTCCGTACTAGGATAATCACCAAGATGGTTTCACGTAGGGATAACAACCAAAATGGCCTCATGTACTAGGATAATAACCAACCAAGAAAATTTGGACTCTCGTACCAGGGATGATGGTCCAAGTCATGAGGGCTCCCATACCAGGGATAATACCCTTCATTATCAAAATGCAAGCAACTACAGAGTAATGATGAAATAAAATAAGGAATGTAGTACAAAACTTACCTTAGTCTACAATCATGCTCAATCTTACTTTTCCTCCTGAGAAAGATGAGATATGAAGAAGAATGCCTCATCTTTTATTTCTTCATCTCTCTGATGTGGTCCTAAATCGACATCTGCATTGGATGCATATTGTCTTCCTTTCTTCCTGGTAGGAAAATTTCTCGAAATGTGTCCATACTTGTCACATCTGAAACATTGAATCCTTGAAATTTATTTTCTATATTTATGACCTGAAGCTGTTGAAGTTTTCTCGTCTTTAAATGCTTTGTTGAAACTTCTTCTATTTCTTCTTCCTTACTTTGTATGGAAGGTGTTATCCCCGATTTCTAGGGATAACTAGGAGATCATGTCTCGAGGCCCACAGGTCCTAGACATGGAGTACTGAGAGCAAGATTGACCTGAGCATGGCCCTGGAGGGCCCATCCTTCTTCTTCTTCGCCAGATTTGTCCTGTCAACAACAACAGCATCCATCACGGTCGGCTTGGACTTGCATTAGAGAAGACTCTTTCTCAATGAGGTAATTGGTCCAGGTATCATGGTATGTGTCATGTTTGATCGTTATAACTTTCTTATATATGCATCAGCTTCCTTGCATTTCTGACAACTGCTTGGATCTTACACTAACCCACTTGACCATTGTTTGGGGTATTAACGGGGTGACCTAGCAAGCTTGTATCCATGGGTTTTGGTTAGCCAACAGGGGGGATTTGAAGAGCCATCGTCTTCTCCCACCATACTATCACTTTACATTTTCTCTCCCATACATCCATCCCATTCCCTTAGTCCGGGCATTAAGATGACCTTTGAAGGGTTACACTCTGTCCTGTGGGAAGAAGGGGCTAAAGGCCCACGGGGTAAAAGCAACTGGTAAAAGATAAAATCCATAGGAAATAAAACCTAGAGATGCATCGCCCAGGGATCCCCGAGAAGGAAGTAAAAGGCCTCTCGATAAGAAACAAAGGGGACCCAAAGAAAAATGATAAAACAAGACCTAACCAAGAGGATGGGAGGTCTCATCACGAGCCGACCCATTATGTTCATAGGTATCTAGTGGTATGACATTTCCATTATCTGGTTACCACGCCAGGGCAATGACCTTTGGTTGCATGGCCAAGGGAAAGGGGGTCTCATCACGAGCCATCCTTATCATTTCTGTGAAAATACTAGTGGGTAACACTGTCAGCTCTGGTTACCATGCCAAGGCAGTGTCCTCTGGTCAGACCTTGAAGTAAAAAGGAAGAAAAAGTAATAAATAAGAAAAGAATAAAGGCAATGAAAGGGCTTGGAAAAAACTGCATCCATGACGGGTACAACTCACCTCCTACAAAGGCACCCACGGACATTACCTACCCCTGGTCTTCCTTATGACTGGACATCCTTAGACCATATCACTTCATGTTACATGGCTTGAATAATCTTCTTCGGAAACTTTTTTCTTCTTATGGATACTGGCCCAATAGGTCATTCTTTTTCTTTCTTCGACTTTGTATAGTAGGTCAGTGTAATGTCTTTGAGATATTAGATGATTGCTAGGGGTTTTATGCATGTATTTGATAAATTTAACGATGAGATATGATTGACATTGCTATGATCCTGAGGACTAATGAGCCCATGGAGGGCGAAGTTTTTGATGTGCAGGACCATACCCGACGGACAGGTACCAGTGGACCGGTACACATGGGGATATGATTAGCTCGGACCTCCATGGGGCTGAAGAGCCCATTAGATGGTTGCTGGGATGGCAGAGACAAGACAACATTATGATGAGCCTTTGCACATGAAGAAAGAAGGATGTTCCACCTAGGACACTTTGGCTGAGCCCGACCTAGGGGGAATCACCCACTGCAGATGGAACGTTTGCCTTTGATGGACAGGACATAACCCAGGAGACCTTGACGTTATCTTGAGCATGTGGCAGTGTGATGAGGCTATTTATCACGTGTGGAAGTTTGGAGGAGCCCTAGAAGGGCTAACATCTAGCTTCTAGATGCTGGATATGCCCACCTTTTGCTCATATTATGTCATTTTTCTAGCATTTAATGTAAAAGCAGTGTAAATTTTGTAGTCAGCCTTGTCGGTTGTTTTAATGATCTATTTTGTAATTAAGAGGTCATGGATTGGTATATATTGAGGACGTTTTCCCCTCATTTTAACATAACACAGCTCACTCTCTTGTGAGATCTCAAAAACTTGCGCCCTAGTTTGGTGCTCTTGGTCTTTTAAAGTGAGGCGCAACTCTTGGAGGAGGATTTCTCTTAGCATTTATGGTGTTTCTTTCATGGAAGGTTTACAACTAGTGTTTGATTATGCATTCTTCATGATATGTAAGTGAATTTTTCATGTAAAACTTCTTAAGTGAATGGTTGTAGGCTTAATTTCTTACATTTTGCTATTATATTGCTGAATCTTGAAACCCTAGGTAGCAAGCACACTAGTAGGTCATTGCTATATGTCCCCATGTTTGAGAAGTAGTTTTAGCCATTGATAAAGGAAGATATAGCCTAGCCGTTGCTACACTTTTCTCCCTTTTTCTAAGTTAGCATTGAAGTTATAGGTTGAAAAGAGGAGACGTCCTAGGCCTAGTTGAATCTACACCTAGGGTTTTCATCTTCTAGGGTTTGAAAGCCTTGCCTTTGCAACACTTTCTCCCTTAAATCTGTACTTTGAAGCTAGCCGTTTTGCCAAGTGTATTTAGAGAAAGAGGAAGGAGCATGAGGCCTTTCTTAAGCAACACCGAAATGAGCCTCCTTCCCTTAGGGTTTTGATTCTAGGGCCCTGCCATTGCAGCACCATAGAACCCTACCTTCCAGTCTCTGAATTTTAAATCCTCCCGAGACCTTGTGTCCTTGCTTTTGACTCCATTTTACCCTAAGGCACTGGTTAGACTTACAACGTTGAGCTTGTAGTGTGCAAAATCATCTTTTAAACTTTCATTTTTGAAACCCTAACTAACCCTAACGCTACTAACCTAGGTTGACGTCATACTTGACGCAACAAGCCTTCTAACTAGCAAATAAGCAATTAAAAGATGACGTCAAGCATTTATTGAACATTTGTTGATTGAAATACACTGTTAGCTTGGTCATTTTTATAGATATTGATGAATTGGTAATCTTGCGTAGGTGATTTAGCAGAACGTTGACCTCATATTATCTATTCTTTTGCTTATTAAATGAAATCAGATAGTTAAGAAGTACTAACCCTTTGAATTGTAACCTGCAAGTATACATATTTTGTTGTCATTGTCTTGTTCCGGGCAGGTGTTCTCAATAGGGACTTCACTTCTTTATTGGATGATTAGCCGGATTATCTGATACTGGTGGTAACCTGAGAGGAGGGAAAACCTTTACTCTTGACCTTTTATTCTTTTCCTCTTCAAACCCCAGGTTACCGGGGACGTCTCCCCTGGGCTAACCTCCCTAAACAGAAAGAACTTCCCCATCGAGGTGACATTGGGTGGGGAAGGTTCCTGTTACGCTAGTTTGTCCACCATCCTGTAGCCTATGACCTAAAATACAAACTGCGCGATAACATTTTGGCGTTGTTGCTGGGGAACGCTGAGTCAATCTTCCTCAATGACAAATCCTTTGGTAAGCCTTGCCTCAAAGACCTTTCTCTTACAAGCTTACTTGGCAACTCCACTAAGACTTTATTCCCCTATTCTTTGATAGTTTCAAGGAAACTATCTGGCGATTCCACTGATGACGAAGCCAACAATGACTTCACAATGGGATCCCGGGAACTATAAGCCTTTAGACATGAGAAAAATCCCAGGATACCCAAGAGAAATGCCCCCGATATCCAAAAGATGGCTCCCTAGATTCACTGGTGGCAATGGGGAAAGAGCTGACTTTCATATGGATGAATTTTATTCTTATTTTGGACTCCACCCTATCGATGATGATGCCGAAGATGTAGTGATGAAAATTTTCCCCATCACTCTTCACGGAGATGCTAAAAGATGGTATGATGATCTTCTCGATGCTAGCATCACCTCCATGAACCAACTAGAAGAAGCTTTTCTCAAATAATGGGGCATAAGTTTGGGAGACATCTCAGTACTGCTAAAAAGATTCGAGCATATAAAACAAACTGAGAATGAAACCCTATTTAACTTTCAGAGTAGATTTGAAGGCACTCTATATCATATTCCTGCAAGCCATCGTCCTGAAGAAGAGTATGTTGTCCATCTCTATACCCATGTGATCTTGGCTCACCTAGGTTTGCCCCTCCGTAAAAGGGCCCCAAAGACGCTCAATGAAGCTTATGGCATGGCTAAAGGAATTGCACAAAACATCTTCTCATTAGGGATAAAGGACCTCTTCATCTCGAGTACTCTTACTATGGAAAGTTTGTATTCCCATGAAAAACTTGTTGATGATTTCCAAGAAGAAGGGAAGCAGATCATCATTCAACATGGGATGATTGAAGACATGGTTGAGGAGATGGAACCTGAGCAAAATGATGAAGTATCAATGTGTGCCCCTCCCTCTGATGAAGCAATCCAAGAGCCCTTTTCTCCTGCACAACAAAAGGAACATGAGGTTAGTTGTGTTCCATTTCAAGATGCCAATGACAGCTTATTCCTTGATTCAGAAAATGAAGGAGAAAAGAAATCTTTGAACGAAGTTGATCGCCCTTGCTGTGCAATCAAAGATAAAGAAGCAGTCCATGAGGATGAAACAATGACACATGCTGAAAACATCGAGGTCCTCGAATTTCCTGCGCAACAAGAAACAGTAAGTTACCCTCCTCTCCTAGTTTTTGATGCTTTACCTTATGATGAAGAGGAGGAGGAGGAGGAGGATGACTTTTCAGATGTTTCAAACCCTGCATGTTATGACATAGATAGTGACACTGTTGATAACATTGATGAGTTCATACATATTGGGAGATGTAGGTGGGATATAGTTGATTATGACCTGGATCCCATCTATGACACTTAGAGTCATTTCCAGTTGTTGCCCTTGCGATTGTCACAATAGATTACTTCCAACCAATGGCAACAAGGAGATCAGATTTTTACCCGGACTTTTCAAAAAACCAAGGATGACCTAGTACCTTATTCTCCTGATGATTTTCAGTCTTACCTTGAGATTTTTGATGAGTACACTTCTGAGCACTTGGACTCTTTTCATGAAGATGATTGCCAACCACCACTAGGCTCAAATTTTCATACAAGCAAGGACATTGTTTGCCTACAGAAGGTTTCTCATGACTTTTTGTTCCAGCCACTTGTTATTGCTTTACCATGATTTTCCATTAAAGGTGTAGTTGGGAAGTACCCTTTTTGTGTTGAGTTTCCTCTTAGGCAAGCCCTGAATTCCAGGGATTCGTTGGATGCTGCGAGTTTGAGTCAGTCATCCCAGTTTTTTGATTTTCCCTTGGTAGTTTTCCAGTCGTTTACTAGGTCTTTGTTGATCCCTTCCTTGACTTCAGAGTGTGAGGATGCCCTAGGTAGCCAGTTTGCAGGCCCTTTGAGTCAGTTCTCTGAAATTTGCATTTCTCATGACCCTTTCTTGAAGTGGATTGAGTATTTTCCTCAGAGGTGCACTTGGCAGGATTCTGTCCCTCCCACCCGCCTCCATGGGTTAGATTTTGAGTTTTTTGATGATATGATATATATTTTGACCCATGACCTTTTTGTGCTTGATTTATCACTGTTTTGGTTTATGATGAAGCACAAAGGCAGGTATCGAGGAACATTGTTGGATTGGCTCCACTGGTTGTTTGACTACACCAACATCCAGCCAACAGGTAAGTACAGGTAACTATTTCACTCTATATTTATGATTGCTTTATTTCATATGTATACATGTTAAATTTTGTGGGGTGGCAATAACACCCCACCTTTGTTGCTAATGTATATTTTCGAGTGTGAGCAGGTCTGCAGGTTTACGCTAGAGATGCTGAGGTTCTCATGCACTCTACGGTGAGCACATGTCCCCGAGTTGGAGCCAGATGTTATCCCCGATTTCTAGGGATAACTAGGAGATCATGTCTCGAGGCCCACAGGTCCTAGACATGGAGTACTGAGAGAAGGATTGACCTGAGCATGGCCCTGGAGGGCCCATCCTTCTTCTTCTTCACTAGATTTGTCCTGTCAGAAGTAGCAACATCCATCACCATCGACTTGGACTTGCTTCAGAGAAGACTCTTGCTCCATGAGGTAATTGGTCCAGGTATCATGGTATGTGTCATGTTTGATCCTTATAACTTTATTATATATGCATCAGGTTCCTTGCATTTCTAACAACTGCTTGGATCTTACACTAACCCACTTGACCATTGTTTGGGGGATTAACAGGGTGACCTAGCAAGCTTGTATCCATGGGTTTTGGTTAGCCACCAGGGGGGATTTGAAGAGCCATCGTCCGCTCCCACCATACTATCACTTTACATTTTCTCTCCCATACATCCATCCCATTCCCTTAGTCCATGCATTAAGATGACCTTTGAAGGGTTACACTCTGTCCTGTGGGAAGAAGGGGCTAAAGGCCCAGGGGGTAAAAGCAGTTGGTAAAAGATAAAATCCATAGGAAATAAAACCTAGAGATGCCTCACCCAGGGATCCCCGAGAAGGCAGTAAAAGGCCTCTTGATAAGAAACAAAGGCGACCTAAAGAAAAATGATAAAACAAGACCTAACCAAGAGGATGGGAGGTCTCATCACGAGGCAGCCCATTATGTTCATAGGTATCTAGCGGTATGATATTGCCATTATCTGGTTACCACGCCAGGGCAATGACCTTTGGTTGCATGGCCAAGGGAAAGGGGGTCTCATCACGAGCCAGCCTTATCATTTCTGCGAAAATACTAGTGGGTAACACTGTCAACTTTGGTCACCATGCCAAGGCAGTGTCCTCTGGTCAGACCTTGAAGTAAAAAGGAAGAAAAAGTAATAAATAAGAAAAGAATAAAGGCAATGAAAGGGCTTGGAAAAAACTGCATCCATGACGGGTACAACTCACCTCCTACAAAGGCACCCACGGACATTACCTACCCCTGGTCTTCCTTATGACTAGACATCCTTAGACCATATCACTTCATGTTACATGGCTTGAATAATTTTCTTCGAAAACTTTCTTCTTCTTATGGATATTGGCCCAATAGGTCATTCTTTTTCTTTCTTCAACTTTGTATAGTAGGTCAGTGTAATGTCTTTGATCTATTAGATGATTGCTAGGGGTTTTATGCATGTATTTGATAAATTTAATGATGAGATATGATTGGAATTGCTATGATCCCGAGGACTAATGAGCCAATGGAGGGTGAAGTTTCTGATGTGCAGGACCATACCCGATGGACAGGTACCAGTGGACCGGTACACATGGGGATATGATTAGCTCGGACCTCCATGGGGCTGAAGAGCCCATCAGATGGTTCCTGGGATGGTAGAGACAAGACAACGTTATGATGAGCCTTTGCACATGAAGAAAGAAGGACGTTCCACCCAGGACACTTTGGCTGAGCCCGACCTAGAGGGAATCACCCATTGCAGATGGAACGTTTTCCTTTGATGGACAGGACATCACCCAGGAGACCTTGACGTTATCTTGAGTGTGTGGCAGTGTGATGAGGCTATTTGGCATGTGTTTCATGTTGGAGGAGCCCTAGAAGGGCTAACGTCTAGCTTCTGGATGCTGGATATGCCCAAAAGGGGCCAACGTCTCCCTCAGAAGGGCTTGACGTCCCACCTTTTGCTCATATTATGTCATTTTTCTAGCATTTAATGTAAAAACAATGTAAATTTTGTAGTCAGCCTTGTTGGTTGTTTTAATGACCTATTTTGTAATTAAGAGGTCATGGATTGGTATATATTGAGGACGTTTTTCCCTCATTTTAACATAACACAACTCACTCTCTTGTGAGATCTCAAAAACTTGCGCCCTAGTTTGGTGCTCTTGGTCTTTTAAAGTGAGGCGCAACTCTTGGAGGAGGATTTCTCTTGGCATTTATGGTGTTTCTCTCATGGAAGGTTTACAACTAGGGTTTGATTATGCATTCTTCATGATATGTAAGTGAATTTTTCATGCAAAACTTCTTAAGTGAATGGTTGTAGGATTAATTTCTTACATTTTGCTATTATATTGCTGAATCTTGAAACCCTAGGTAGCAAGCACACTAGTAGGTCATTGCTATATGTCCCCATGTTTGAGAAGTAGTTTTAGCCATTGATAAAGGAAGATATAGCCTAGTTGTTGCTACACTTTTCTCCCTTTTTCTGAGTTAGCATTGAAGTTATAGGTTGAAAAGAGGAGACGTCCTAGGCCTAGTTGAATCTACACCTAGGGTTTTCACCTTCTAGGGTTTGAAAGCCTTGCCTTTGCAACACTTTCTCCCTTAAATCTGTACTTTGAAGCTAGCCGTTTTGCCAAGTGTATTTAGAGAAAGAGGAAGGAGCATGAGGCCTT
>JASDQU010101020.1:278846-291487 GCA_032191745.1 Picea mariana
CAGGACCATACCCGACGGACAGGTACCAGTGGACCGGTACACATGGGGATATGATTAGCTCGGACCTCCATGGGGCTGAAGAGCCCATTAGATGGTTGCTGGGATGGCAGAGATAGGACAACATCATGATGAGCCTTTTCACATGAAGAAAGAAGGATGTCCCACCCAAGACACTTTGGCTAAGCCCGGCCTAGGGGGGATCACCAACTTTAGATGGAATGTTTGCCCCTTGATGGACAAGACGTCACCTAGGAGAGCAGGACGTTATCTTGAGCATGTGGCAGTGTGATGAGGCTATTGGCACGTGTGGCAGCTTGGAGGAGCCCTGGAAGGGCTAACGTCTGACTCCTGGATGCTGGATATGCCCAAAAAAAGGGCCAATGTCTCCCTCAGAAGGGCTTGACGTCCCACCTTTTGCTCAGTTTATGTCAATTGTCTAGTAGTTAATGTAAAAACAATGTAAATTTTGTAGTCAGCCTTGTCGCTGTTTTAATGACCTATTTTGTAATTGAAAGGTCATGGATTGATATATATTGAGGATGTTTTTCCCTCATTTTAACATAACACAACTGACTCTCTTGGGAGATACTATCTTTTGCGCCCTAGCTTGGTGTTCTTGGTGTTTTAAGTGAGGTGCAACTCTTCTTGGAGGATTTCTCTTGGCATATATGGTGTTTCTCTCAAGGAAGGTTTACAACTAGGGTTTGATTATGTTTTCTTCGTGACATGTAAGTGAATTTTTCATGCAAAACTTCTTAAGTGAATGGTTGTAGGCTTAATTTCTTACAATTTCTATTATATTGCTGAATCTTGAAACCCTAGGTAGCAAGCACACAAGTAGGTCATTGCTATATGTCCCCTTGTTTGAGAAATAGTTTTAGCCATTGAAGAAGGAAGATATAGCCTAGCCGTTGCTACACTTTTTCTCCCTTTTTCTGAGCTAGCATTGAAGTTATAGATTGAAAAGAGGAGACGTCCTAGGCCTAGTTAGATTACACCTATGGTTTTCTCCTCCTAGGGTTTGAAGGCCTTGCCTTTGCAACACCTTCTCCCTTAAATTTGTGCTTTGAAGCTAGCCGTTTTTCCAAGATCTTTTAAAGAAGGAGGAAGGAGAACGAGGCCTTGCTTAAGAAACACCGGAGTGAGCCTCCTTCCCCTAGGGTTTTGATTCTAGGGCCTTGCCATTGCAGCACCTTGGAACCCTACCTTCTAGTCTCTAAGTTTAAGTCCTCCCAAGACCTTTTTCCCTTGCTTTGAATCCATTTACCCTAAGGCACTAGTAATATCTCCAACGTTTAGCTTTAGGTGTACAAAATCATCTTTCAAACTTTAAATTTTTGAAACCCTAACTAACCCTAACGCTGCTAACCTAGGCCGACGTCATACTTGACACAGCAAGATTTTTGACTAATAAATGAGCAACTAAATGATGACGTCAAGCATTTACTGAACAGATTGTTGATTGAATATACTGTAGGCTTGGTCATTTTGGTAGATATTGATGAATTGGTGATCTCTCATAAGCTAATTAGCAGAATGTTGACCTCATCTTATCTATTACTTTGCTTATTGAATGAAATCAGATAGTTAAGAAGTACTAACCCTTTGAATTATAACCTGCAATATACATATTGTGTTGTTATTGTCTTGTTCCGGGTAGGTGTTTTCAACAGGGACTTCACTTCTTTATTGGCTGATTAGCCAGACTATCTGATACCGGTAATAACCTGGGAGGAGGGAAATCTTGACACTTGACCTTGTATCCTTTGCCTCTTCAAGCCCCAGGTTACCGGGGATGTCTCCCCTGGGCTAACCTCCCTAAACAGAAAGAACCTCCCCATAACGGTGACATTGGGTGGGGAAGGTTCCTGTTACGCCAGTTTGTCCACTATCCTGTAGCCTGTGACCTAAAATACAAACTGCGCGATAACAGGCACTATGAATTTGAATGCAGGAAGAAGCAAGAAGATCAACACTCAGGAAGAGCATATGTCTAAAATCTTGAAGGAGAAACCTCAGATGGGATGTTTCTCTCATGTCACAAGACTAAAGAACAACACAAGGACCTTTGGTTGCTCGATAGTGGATGCAACAATCACATGACAGGTAACAAATATTTACTTTGTTGCACGGATTCCTCTATTTCATATGATATTACACTTGGAGATGACTCTTTATTCAAAGTTTAAGGAAAAGGAACTGTACCTATTATCACTAAACAAGATGTAAAGAAAGAAATACACAATATCTATCATGCTCCATATATGAAACATAATCTATTAAGTGTAGGACAACTAGTTGAACATGGCCATAAGGTACTTTTTGAAGGAGCATCCTGTAGGATATATGACAAACCTCCCATCAGAAAATTGATTTCTTAAATCCACATGACAACGAATAGAATGTTTCCCCTGACCCTTAGAACTCCAAATCTGACCCAATCCTATTCACAAAGTGCATCCAACCCCATTGAAACAATGATTTGGCATGCAAGATTTGGACATCTACCCTTTCAGAGTCTAAGCCTCCTATAGAATAACTCCATGGTCAAAGGTCTACCTACCTTCAATGAGAAAAATCCCCCATGTGTGTCTTGCATTCTTGGAAAACATAAGAGAAATAACTTTCCACAACCCTCCACTCAAGCCAAAAAACACTTAGAGTTCGTTCACACTGACCTATGTGGACCAATGCAAACAAAATCAATAAGTGGTAGCTTTTATTTTCTAATGTTTATTGATGCTTTTAGCAGGAAAATATGGATCTATTTCCTCATACACAAGTCTGAAACATTTGAAAAGTTCAAGGAGTTCAAGACTAAAGCTGAAAAACAGAGTGGGAAATATGTAAAAGTATTCAGGTCAAATGGAGGAGGAGAAAAATTTTCAAATTTCAACAAATCACAAGGCATAATCATGCAAACCAAAGCTAGGTATACTCCACAGCAAAATGGAGTGGTTGAGAGAAAGAAAATAGACTATAATGAGCATGGAAAGGAGCCTTCTCGGAGAGAAATCTCTGTCAAATTTATTTTGGGCTCAAGTTGTAGCATGTTCAGTTTATCTCCTAAATAGATCCCCAACCACTAGTGGGACAAAACTGAATGTTGCTCATATTAGGAACTTTGGATGCATTGCATTCGCTCACATACCTTTCGAATTGAGGAGGAAACTTGATGATTGAAGTGAGAAATGCACTTTTATTGGCTACAATGAGACATCCAAAGACTACAAACTCTAGAATCCACTTTCAAAGAAACTCATTCCAACAAAAATGTCTAATTTCATGAAAATTTGTTTTGGAGTGAGTCTGAAAATCACCCTATGGATAGTCAAAATCCATTGCTGCCACTTCCTGAACCCACAGAAAATTCAGGACAACAAACACATCAGTCTGTCCTTCCAAGATTGCAGGTACAAGGAAAACTTGAACGTTCTTAGGACAACTCTTCCTCAAGAAGAAATTCATCCTCCGAAATCCAAAATCAGTGAACTCGAAGCTTGAGAGAAATCCATCAGCAGTTGGATGATATTAATCAGCACAATATTTTTGCATTAATATCATGTCAACCTATATCTTTTAAATAGGCAGCTAAAGAGCCACATTGGGTTCAAGCCATGAACCAAGAGATTGACTCTATTGAGAAGAACAAGACATGGGATCTTGTTGACCTGCCCAAACATAAGACAAGTATTGGTGTCAAGTTGGTTTACAAGACTAAACTAAATGAAAAGGGGTAGATTGAAAAACACAAATAAAGACTTGTTGCCAAAGGATTCTCACAGCAACCCGGCATTGATTATGGAGAAACATTTCCTCCAGTAGCAAGGTTGGACATTGTAAGGACCTTCTTAGCCATAGCAACTCAACACAAATGACAAGTATACCATATGGATGTCAAGTTAACCTTATTGAATGGTGTCTTAGAAGAAGAGGTATATGTGGATCAACCACCTAGATTTGAAGTCAAAGAGCACCCAACCAAAGTGTATCGATTGAATAAAGCCTTGTATGGATTAAAACAAGCTCCAATATCTTGGTACAGTAGAATTGATACTTACCTGATCGAGAGTGGTTATAGCAGAAGCCAAAATGAGCCAACTCTATACACTAAAACAGATCAACAAGGTAAAATTTTTATTGTATGTCTATATGTTGATGAGATGATATATAATGGAAATCTTGAGTTAGCCAGCTTTAAACATGCCATGCAATCTAATTTTGAGATGACAGATCTTGGCATCATGAAATATTTTTTGGGGATTGAGGTTGACCAATCAACCAAAGGGTTTTTTGTCTCTAGGTAAAAGTATGCAATAGACATCATCAAAATATTCTGCATGGAAGACTGCAAACTCTTATACCCATAGGCACAAAATTGAGCAAGGAAGATGAAGGCCCTACAGTGGATTCTACCTTGTACAAAAGTTTAGTAGGAATCATGTTGTATCTTACAACAACTAGGACTGATATTATGTATGCAGGCATCTTTGTTTCCGGGTTCATGGAATCTCCCAAAGATTCTCACTGGAAAATGGCCAAAAGGATTCTGAGATATGTTGTTGGCACTCTCAATTTTGGTTTATGGTACACTCAGTTTGAGGATAATCATCTTTCTGGTTACACTGACAGTGATTTTACAGGCATCCTATATGACCGGAAAAGCACCTCGGGGTATGCTTTTCACCTGGGAACGAATCTGATTTCTTCGGCATCAAAGAAGCATCCCATTGTCTCAATATATTCTGCAGAGGCAGAGTATGTCTCTACTACCTCAGCTTCTTGTCAAGCTGTGTGGCTGTGAAGACTATTGAATGACACATCACATACAGAAAAGGAGCCAACTCCTGTCTTCTATGATAATACTTCAACAATTTCTTTATCAAAAAACCATGTTTTTCATAAGAAAGGAAAGCACATTGACACTTGTTATCACTTCATACATGAGCTAGTCAATAATGGTGAAATCGCTCTTTAATTTTGTGGCTCACGAGATCAATTCGCAGACATATTTACAAAGCCATAGGGAAAAACCATTTTTCATTTTCAGAGACAACATTTCGGCATTATTTGTTCTGATGTTTGTAACTGTTGAGTTCAAGAGGGAGTGTTAGTTGTAACCTCAACAATGTATGACTGTACACTGCCAGTTGTTCTGGCCAGCTGTACAAGTCTTTAGGATTTCTTGTCAGGTTCTTGATTTTCTTATTTCATTGGAGCCTATTTAGCTCAGTCGTTTTTCCTTTGATGAAATGCACTCTCCTCATTCATTTTTTCGGTCTGTGGTAGTCTCTTTTATTTCCGCGGAGTATTTTGTTTTTTGTCTGCACACTCTATTGGTATTTTTGCGCAGTCTCTTAGTAAGTCTACCCAATCTCTACATTTGTCACATTTTTGGTGTGGATCCTTGTAATATATTTTTCTCAATAGCGGGAACAAGATACTAAATCTTCTCATGAGTGCAGGGAACATAATACTAAAGAAACCGGTGTATAAATTTGTGTCATAAATATTTTCACTTCCAAAGTTGAAGACCACAAAAGTCATGACTGACTGTGCATTGATGGATAACTTCCAAAGTTAGAGACAACAAAATTCATGACTGTCCATTGATGGATCAGTGTAATCGCGAGGAAGGCTCAACTTCTCTAGCTAAATAAGGACAAAATGGTTATGATGAAGATTTCAATGATGAATGGGTAGACTCAAGAGGTTAATAAAAATAAACACAAATAGAGAAGTGGTCCAATGTAATCTCTTGTTTACAAAGCCAAGGTGAATAGTGGCCAGATCAAGCCTCAATCCCCTCCACTAAAAAAGTTGTGGCAACCAACAATATCATGGCACAACTTGTTCGAGGTGTCTATCATACAACCCACTTCCCACCTACATCACTTAAGCCCCTTGTTGAATGATACTATCGGTTCCCATAGGAAGCAATCAAGAGCCATTACTTTGAGCCACCTGTCAGGCTGCTATATTGAAGATTTAAATGACCTGAAAACACTAAATTGTCAAACCAGGGTAGGTAAACTTTGAGCTGCTACACTGTATGTGCGGGTAAGCTAACTCCTATCTAAAGACTATTCTTAAAAGAAAACACAAACTCACTCTGAGAAACTGTATCCTAATGACTATCTTGAAACTTATCATTTCCTGTTTAATTCATCAAAAGAGAAACAGTTCTATGTTGGAGTGCAGGTGCTTCTATTTCTATTCTAATGTAATTTCACACAACTATCTAACACTATCTTGAATCATCTAACATCACTATCTCTATCTAAGCCATAACAGAAAGATTATTTCCTAAAATTCTTTTAATCTAAATATCGAAAATCTGTCTACAGGAAAAACAAAGAAATATCCTACTTACCCTACTAGTACCGGAAGCTTCCTCTAATTCGATTGCAACCTAACTATTCTAACAAAACAGAGTAACCCTACTATCCTAACCAAAACAAAGTAAATTCAAACTCTAAGCTACGTTCAAGTTGGAAACTAGAAACAGAGCTATTCTAATTCACGCTTTAAATCCTACAGGAATCAACCACGCTTTCAATACTCATCAATGTAGAAAATCTAAATATGCTGGAAACGATACAATTGAAGAATAATCAAGCAAGAACCTGAACAAGTTAATTCCCAAACTCTAAACTAACATGCATGCAAACACTAAAATACTGAAGTAAACTAAATCTAATGTAGGAAAAAGCAGCGACTTGAACCTGTTTGGCGGGCCCAACCAAAAGGTACAAACGTCGAAAGGAACAACCAGAACTACTCAATCATTCTACGCAAACACTGTGTATACTTCACGCTCCATTTACTCAGAAGAAAATAACTCAAATCGTATGACAGTAAAGTAACATAACGCAACAGCAAATTGTATTCAGAAATGTGTATCATAACATAACATAACCTAACGTTCCTTAGGAGTGATCTTCTGTTTATATAGATCCTCCTCCATAATAGTTTAAAGCAAAGATACATTAATTCAAATGGATCCCAGATCCGAAAATAACTCGCAATCAATTAAAAACGGTCTTCACATCTTCGTGACACGTAGTGTCACGAAGTGTGAATCATGAAATATTAACAACTCAGTTCTATCATTGTGCCTTCAATCATCATATGAGTGATGACTCCATTTGTCATGTAAATCGTACTGTCACCCACTCTGGCCATAACACGCGAATCTTTAGCGGCTTCGTTGGTATCTCCACAGGGTGCGAGCTGGTACCTGGTACTGGCCAATCCTGTTTCAAAAATAGAAATAGTACCTAACCCAAGCCACATTATTTTCAATGTTAATTTAAAGCATCAAAATACATAAAAATAGCTTGAAACGTAAAAATACCTTGACTAGCCCCATTGAGTGGTAAAGAGATGTCAATTATGTCAAAACAAGGCCAAAAGGGGTGGTACTGGGTATAGAAATGGAGGTCTTTGTGATATAATATAGGAAAAAACATGATCAAAACTGGAGACCAACATGCCCCCAAACTGAAGTCTTTGCCTGTCCTCAGGCAACAAAAAGTCAAAGACTGGTAGCAATCAGAGCGTTGCAGCGGCTGAAACCAGCATTTGTAACCTCTCCTGTTTCTTCAGATTTCTGATTTCTTTCTTGAGGACTTGGTTGATTATAATATGCTTTCTGGCAGTCTTCTGTAGTTGCCTGTTCCTTTTGAAAATACCCTTATTCTTCTGTTTTAACCTTTCAATTTTGGACAAGAGATGAGTTACCCTGACTTTCATGAGTTCATTCTCAGTTTTAATATGTCTATCCAATACAGTGTACTCATGTAGCTTCTCTTTCAACCTGTTATTCTTGCTTTCTAGTTTTGCTACCATTGGTTTCAAGGACCGACTGGAGGAAATCTCACAGTAGGTTTCAAATGTTTGATCTTGTTCTGGTTGTGCTTGAGGACTTGATGCATGAGTAAACTCGTCTGGACTTTGAGCAGGGGTGTGAACTCTATCGGAATTATGATCAGGACTGAGTTCAAGAATGAACTCATCTGGACTTCGTTCATAGGTGTCAACTGGATCTGGATGATCTGGACTGAGTTCAGAGGTGTCAACCGGATTAGGTTCAGGAGTGAATTCTCTTTGTATCCGAGCAGGGGTACCTATTGGTACTTGAATTGGCTCATTCTGCTCAATTCCTTTGGCAGTAGCCTGCCGATCTACTTTACAGGCTTTTCGAATTAATTGAGATAGAGTCCAAGTCATTTCAGAGGGCTCTGGAGCCTCCTCGTGATCGTCCACACTTTCCAATCTCTCTTGTGGTGGGTAACTAGGCACAGAGTTGTCCATACCTGACAATATGATTTTACATTTTCTTTTTGGATTCCTCCTAGGCTTTTCAGTCGACTCTGCCAGTTCTTCCACGTCAATTATGTTCATAGCAGCTAGGGAAGAACTCAGGATTTCAATGTTTGCCTCTGTGGGTGTAGTGTTCTTCACAGTTTCATTATTGGTTTCCACTTCATCAGACCCATGAGCATCAAATGGATGTTCTGAATCAGGGTCTCCAGCACAGTCTTTGGTCGGGGTTTTAACCCTCTTTTTCCTAGAGTTCAACTTTTTGTGTGGGAGAACAGGCTTAACATTCCTATCTTTAGACTGGGCAGAGGCTAGGGTTTTTACAGTGAACAGATCCCAAGTTTCTTGCTTCTTGGATAGTGTAGACTTAATCAATATCTTAACTAGACCAAAATGAAATAGAATTCCTCGAAAATCTTTAGCCTTTTGTACCTGTTCTGCCATCTTTTTTAAACTTTTCAACAAAAAGAAAGGTATGTTCAGCAGATGATTACCTTGGAAGTGTAACAGGAGTCAGGCATGGCAGGGAAATACGATGGTATACCATCCTTCACACGTGAGGTAACGCTGGAGGATGGCTAACAATTGAACCCACTGTGGTTCCAACCATGACCGCGATGTTCCCTCGGACCACTGTGTTTCCCGGTACTGAGGTTTCAAAAGCTGCGTACAGAGCTTTTTGTCAATAGGCTGACCCTTTGTCCATCTCTGACCAGTGGTGGGCAGTTGAATTGCTTCTGAAATAAATCTCTCTGTGACTTCGAATTCAAGCTCGCCCACTTTAGCGACCCCACCTTGAAAATGTAGAGCAAACTGCAGCGTAATTGCATCATTGTATCCATCGAATTTCTTTAGAAACGGCTCCCAACCTGCTTTTTGAAAAATATCTCTGGTTGCCTCATACTCCAGGAGGGCCTCTAAGTCTGCGTATGTCTTCGGTTCATGGCGATTTGCTACCATGGTTCCACTTGATATCACAGGGGAAGTCTATAGGTGAGCAGCGAAATTTGGATGAGGGCGATGAAGGAAGAGAATGCGATGAAGGAAGTAGTCAGGAGGAACATCATATGAGAACATTTAAATTGTCATGGGAATCGATGGTGTGTCAGAAAATGATGATAATCGTACATGAGTGCAGAGTGTTATCATATACGAGTCATGTCAAACTCAGCTCCGGTAATGTCGTGTGTTTTTTTTTATGATATGAGAGGTCGAGGTGGGTTGGTTCATTAGGTACAGGTCATGGTTATGATTAAACATTATGGAGTAAACAAGGCATCCTTAGTTCAAACTATTAATATGCAAATTAATACAGTAAATCAACATGAACTAAGCATACCTGAGTTAAATTACCTATCCCCATTGTTATGCAAGTCTTGTTGTAGAATTTTTCTTTTGAAGTCAAGTCTGGATCTGAAGGGTGCGAAAATTGTAATTTCTCTTGTATTTTTGATGACCACTGTAGCTAATGAACTCTGTGCTGGTACTGACTGGTACTGATGAAACACTCAGGAATCTGCAGAGAAATTTGAACCAACAATAGCCTGCTGAGAAAACTTCCTATTTTTAACAGGAAATTATGATGATGATCTCTGAATCTGGCTTTTGTTTTGTCCTGAAAAAGATCAACTGAAATCATGTCTTCAACAGCTTCAAAGCTTCACCCATGGTACAATTCTGATTTGTGTGAATGGATGTTCTGGAGTCTAACACAAACAGAAATCATCGGTTTACCAGCCATTAATGAATGCTATTAACCGATGCGAGATGACCCACCAGTGATGTCAATGGTCCTCAAGGTACCTACAACACATCCTAACAGGTACGAATAGAGGTGTTGGTATCGAGTCACCTGTAGGATCTATCAACCAAGAGACATTGGTGTATTCCCAGGGTTGCCAGCAAGGACATCTGCCATTGAGGCATGCAGAGTCCAGGGTGCTAAATAATCTCTAATCTCTGCTCCAGATAAGGTGCTGATGTTGATGGAGTGATATTTGTTGGAAGTTGGACCTTAACGTATTCCACATCATCCAACGCGAGTGCAGATAGAAATCTTACAGACATAATTTTTTTGGAACAGTAATCACTTGTGGATTTTATGAGCCCAAGTCAGTACATGCTCATTGCTTCCTCATATTTGGAGAGTCTGAGGAAATGCTAAAAGAATACTCTAAGGGGGTTTCTTTCCCATAATAATTCACCAGGTCTGGTAAAGAATAATCCTTCCTGATAAATGCCCCTTTCATACTTTAATGAGCAATCAAAGGGAGCAAACAAGCTCAAATTTATTTGTTTCAAAACAAGCCAGTTGTATTGATAAGAAAATCTCATGAAATAAAACAATATTACCTTCTTACATGTTGCGAGAGAGTGATAAAGTTCAGTTCTGTACTTGCTCTGAAAAACCTGTAAAACTGAAGACAGAATATTAACATATCCAAAAAGAAGAAGAAAATAAATGTTTTTTTTTTTTTTAATTATTTGATTTTTTTGTATTTTCTGCTAAAAATTATTTACAGAATTTTTTAAAACAGTATGAATGATCAAAGATCAGCAGGAGGAGCAGACTCCTCTCCCACTATCTTTAGTTCTGTTTTCTTGGCCACTTTCTGTAAGAAATCATCTTTTGACAACGGTTTATTGTACACTTTCAATCGATGTCCATTCACTACAAAGGAATTCTGAGAATCATCTATGGTTTTAATCCTGACAGAACCGTTATCAAAAATAGTATCCAGTTCATAAGGTCCCAACCATCTTGTTGTAAGTTTCCCTTTGAAAGTTTGTATTTGGAATCGAAAAGTAGTGCCCAATCCCCTGGTTGAAAATGTTTTTTCTTGATGTATTTGTCGTGCCATTGCTGCGTTGACTTTGCACAAGGATGGTCCTTTGAAGAGAATCCTGCCTCATTTCTCCCAATTCATTAAGTTGCATGACCCTCTGTTTCTGTGCTTCACTCAAATCCAACCCCAACTCTGCTGCTAGGTGGAATGTATGGATCTGAAATTCTATGGGAAGGAGAATTTGCTTACCAAATACCAACTCGTAAGGAGTATGACCAATGGTATTTCTCCATGTAGTCTTGTATGCCCATAAAGATTCTGGAAGCCTATTTGCCCAATCTTTATGATGTAAGTGTATGGTCTTGGTCAAAATTTCTTCTAGAACTTTATTTGTAGATTCCACTTGCCCATTGGCTTGTGGATGGTATGGAGAGGACTTACAGTGTTTGATCCCATATTTGTCAGTGAGTTCTTTCATCAATTTTGAAATAAATTGAGCACCTTGGTCTGTGACAATCTATCGCGGAACACCGAAGCAGGTGAAGATCTCTTCATACATAAACTCAATCACTGATTTCTCAGTTGCTTGATATAGGGCTTTCGCCTCTACCCACTTGGTCACAAAATCTGTGCACACCAAGATATACTTCTTCTTTCTTGACATTGGAGCAATTGGCCCTACAAAATCTAGTGCCGATTTATCGAATGGTTCAATTACAACTTGTGGTTGTAAGGGCATCTCGTCTGCTGCAGTGGGCCTTCCCATCCTTTGACAACTGTCACAACTTCTCACATATTTTGTTGCATCTTTGAACAGTGTCAGCCAATAGTATCCTGATTGCAAAACTTTGTATGTTGTTCTCTTGTCAGAAAAATGTCCTCCACATGGCCCATCACGACAGGCCTGAAAGATCTCGGGAATTTCATCTTCCTGGACNNNNGACTGGTTTGTTCATCAAGAATCTGATTGTAGAGTGGACAGTCTGTACAAAAACCTCATATCCAGTAATGTAGTGACGAAATTTGTTGATGGAATGAACTACTGCTAAAAATTCATTTTCTGTTACTATGTAGTTCAATTCAGGGGGGGTCAAGTTCTTGATGGTAAAGTAGATTGCATAATTCTGTTGGTTCTCCTTTTTCCCAAGCACTCCTCCTAAAGCAGTGTCTGAGGCATCAGTTGAGATGTGGAAAGGAAGGGACCAATTTGGTCCTCTAAGAATAGGTGCCATGGACAGTTTTGATTTTAAATCCTCAAAAGCACTCTGACAATTATCATCCCAACAGAATTCTGTGTCTTTTGTCAACAGTTTAAACATGGGGCTGGCTACTTTTGTGAAGTTTTCGATAAATCAACGATAATAACCAGCATGCCCCAAAAAGCTTCTCACATCTTTCTGGGTTTTTGGAGAGGGAAGATTAACTATCACCTCAATTTTGGCTGGGTCTACTTTGATTCCTTCAGCAGATAGATGGTGACCCAACACAATCCCTTCAGTTAGTAACATTTTGCATTTCTCATGGCTGAGG
>JASDQU010101020.1:292045-314809 GCA_032191745.1 Picea mariana
GTTATCCCTGGTTGGATATAGATGTGGTGAATGCAGGTGTCAGGGTGTACTCCCTTCATATCAGTGTATTCCCAAGCAAAAGCCCCTGACTGTTCTTTCAACAGTTTTGTTAATTGTTCCTGTTGACTAAGACTCAATTCAGAGTTGATGTATAGACATCTACCTGGACTAAGTTCTACTGGAATGGTATGTGGCCCTGAGTGTTCAGAAACAGTGAAAACCATGGATGGTGAAAATGAGGAAAATAACGCACTTCGTTCCTGAAAATCCTCTCTGAAAATCTGATCATATTGAAGATAGGTTTGTGGGAACTCAACATTTTCTGTCACAGAAAGAAATTGACTTAAAATGTCATCCTTTGTAGGTTCTTGCAGTGCATGGACTTCATCAACACAGAATAAAGATTCCTCATCATCATTCTCATAATAGGGACACTTCAACCAACATAATTCTTTTGTAACTGGTCGGGCAGGTGGAAACAGAGTAAGTTTCTGTGAAGAAATACCATTTGAGATAAACATATCCCCACCACGACATCCTATGAAAGCGTTGGCTGTGGCCAACCAATGTCTCCCTAAAATGATTGGATGGCCTTTTATGGGGTCCTTTGAATGAATAATCATGAAGTCAACAGGATATTCCCATGAGGCTAAAGTCACAAGGATGTCATCAAGAACTCCAATAGGTTTTATAGTGGTTCTGTCAGCCAGTTCAAGAACTGTAGGAGTAGGGCGAAGGAATTGATTTAATTGTAACAATTCCACTGTGTTGCTGGTCATTATATTAATGGATGCACCTAGATCAACTAAAGTATTACCAATATACACATTGTTGATAGTCACTGAAACTATTGGGTTCCCTGGGTTGGCATACTTTACAATTTTAGGTGTTTCAGAAATATAATTTGATAACTGTCCTACTAGATGTATTGTGGGTGGATCTTTCTGTTTTCGACCTGGTTTCTTAATGCAGAGTTCTTTGATGGTTTTGGCATAGATGGGAACATCTTTGATGGCTTGTAATAATGGAATCTTAACACAAACATTTCTCAGTTCAGTCATGATGTCAAACTCAGATTGTACAATTGGTTTTTCAAGGAGCAGCCTTTCAGGAAAAGGAGGTGTTTTAGGAACTTGAGTTTGTGTGTTATGTTGTGATTCATATTATTTTTGTTTTGGAATTATAACATCTTTCAGGGGTGTCACATTTGATGAATTATCTGTAGGTTCATCTTCATGTTCTTCGATAATTACCTTTGGTGTTGTTTTTGTTATGGGCTGAATTTTATTTTAAAATTTTCCATATCTCAGCTGTACTCTTGTATAGAAATAGGGTTTATGTTGTAAGCTGGATAATTCTGGAAATCGGCATTATGGAGTGGTAGAGGTGGTCTGTGGTTAGGATTTGGAATGGGTTGAGCGGGCAAAATGGTAGGATGTGGTGGATTCTGAGGCTGCTGAGGGTTTTGTGGAATGGGTGGTAATGGAGGTGGAGTAAAACCAGGCAATAATTGTTGCATATTTGGAGGATACTGCATGTATGGATTCTGGGGCATTGGTACTGCATGTTGTTGTTGGTTATTTCCAAATTTTGGATCTCTCCATCCCTAGTACCAAGGTTGAGCAGGGGTGTTTTGTGAAGGCCAATTTGGCCAGTTCCATTGATGTGGTTGTTGTTGAGAGAAGGGTGGATAATAGCTGGAAGATTGTGGGGATGGTTCTTGATATGCATTTGCATTCGGATTTCTAGGTTGCCAAGGCCTCTTAGGTGCAGATGGAGTCCTTGGAGCTTCCCCTCCCTTAAATATTGCTTGCAATCCAGGTAAGGATGGACAATCTTTTGTTTTATGATTTTCAGTACATATTGCACATACAAGAACATTGTCCAAAGGACATTCTCGTAAAGGATGCATTTTTCTGCATTTTGGGCAAAATATGCTTAGGACAGGGTTTTCCTCTTCCTGCTTTCTCTTAATCTTCAAAGTGTCTAATTGAGAGCCAATTGTTCCTAGAAGGTCTGTTTTAAAATTTTCCAAAAGGTTTCCCAATTCGACTCTAGTAACTCCACCAGATGTGGGTGTTTTGGTATTTTTGTTGACCGGTTCTCTCACACTTTTTGCAGTTTTCCCTTTACTTCTTGAGTAAGTTCTACAGAGTTCACTAATTGTTTCAAATTTTTTTTAATAAATGTCTCCTGAAGCCATTAAATTGAGAGTATCAATATATTCCTCCAAAACTCCTTTTAAGAAAAGAGTCTTGATTGCTTCATCCTGAAGATCATTATATTTAGATTTTTGAAGGGTATAGGTAAATCTTTCTAGAAAATCCTCAAGGCTTTCTTCATCTTGTTGTTGCATTTTGAAGATGTCATTCCGATAATCCTTGGTTCTGCAATAGTCTTGGTACTTCTTTAAAAAATTTTCCTTCATATCTTCCCAAGATCTAATGCTGTATTCTCCTAAACTCATGAACCAACATAATGCAGAATCTTTCAGGGTGGCAGGAAATAATTTCAATTTATGTGCATCCTGGAGATAGTTATAACTCCTGCACAGGATGTCAAACTCAAAAAGAAAGACATCTGGGTCTTCACTATTTTTCCCATGGAAAGTTGGTAATGCTGAAAGTGGGATATTTTTCATATTGACATTTTGGACTAAATCCAAAATAGGAAATCCAAAGGTGGTTTCTGGTGGTAGCTTTTTCTCTGCTTGTTCTTCACCTTCATTTTCAATATGAAGTTCCCCATGTAAGTCTCTCCCTCTTTCTCCCATGGTAAAAGGATTACCAAGAACTGTATATACAATCCGATCTTTCTTTGGTGAGGGTGTGAAATCCCACCTTTCTGGATTCTTTTTATCAGAGGTGTTATCTCCTATTGGTCCTTTTGAGGATCCTATGGCCTTTGATCCCACATTTGTAGTTGTTATCTGTGAAACTACAGAGTTAGGGTTCCCGAGAAGAGCTTGTATTTTCTCTGGGTCAACTGTGTCATCCAAGGCTGGATAACCAGGATTTTGAGTTTGCTGATGTATGGTGTTTCCTGGTTCTAGGTTTTGTTCTATGGTTTCCTCAGCCAGAATTTCAATCTCAGTTTCTATCGCTTTTTGGGTGGAGGTTTCTTCTTTTTGTGGTTCTATATTTCTCCTAAATCTACCTCTAGAATCTCTATTTCTCATGAAGTCATACTAAATTAAAGAAAAGAAACTAAGATTGAGTTTCAGAGTACCTGTGATAACTGATATGTCGGTTTTCACCCCTTGTTTCCACATCTCCTCTTATTATCAACCTACTAGCATACCACACCAAACTAGGTAATTCTAAAACTAATCAAGACAACTATCTAACTTACCTTTTAAACAGCTCCCCGACAACGACGCCAAAAATGTCAGGCTGCTATATTGAAGATTTAAATTACCTGAAAACACTAAATTGTCAAACCAGGGTAGGTAAACTTTGAGCTGCTACACTGTATGTGCGGGTAAGCTAACTCCTATCTAAAGACTATTCTTAAAAGAAAACACAAACTCACTCTGAGAAACTGTATCCTAATGACTATCTTGAAACTTATCATTTCCTGTTTAATTCATCAAAAGAGAAACAGTTCTATGCTGGAGTGCAGGTGCTTCTATTTCTATTCTAATGTAATTTCACACAACTATCTAACACTATCTTGAATCATCTAACATCACTATCTCTATCTAAGCCATAACAGAAAGATTATTTCCTAAAATTCTTTTAATCTAAATATCGAAAATAAATCTAAATCTGTCTACAGGAAAAACAAAGAAATATCCTACTTACCCTACTAGTACCGGAAGCTTCCTCTAATTCGATTGCAACCTAACTATTCTAACAAAACAGAGTAACCCCACTATCCTAACCAAAACAAAGTAAATTCAAACTCTAAGCTACGTTCAAGTTGGAAACTGGAAACAGAGCTATTCTAATTCACGCTTTAAATCCTACAGGAATCAACCACGCTTTCAATACTCATCAATGTAGAAAATATAAATATGTTGGAAACGATACAATTGAAGAATAATCAAGCAAGAACCTGAACAAGTTAATTCCCAAACTCTAAACTAACATGCATGCAAATACTGAAATACTGAAGTAAACTAAATCTAATGCAGGAAAAAGCAGTGACTTGAACCTGTTTGGCGGGCCCAACCAAAAGGTATAAACACCGAAAGGAACAACCAGAACTACTCAATCATTCTACGCAAACACTGTGTATACTTCACGATCCATTTACTCAGAAGAAAATAACTCAAATCGTATGACAGTAAAGTAACATAACGCAACAACAAATTGTATTCAAAAATGTGTATCATAACATAACATAACCTAGCGTTCCTTAGGAGTGATCTTTTGTTTATATAGATCCTCCTCCATAATAGTTTAAAGAAAAGATACATTAATTCAAACGGATCCCAGATCCGAAAATAACTCGCAATCAGTTAAAAACGGTCTTCACATCTTCGTGACACGTAGTGTCACGAAGTGTGAATCATGAAATATTAACAACTCAGTTCTATCATTGTGCCTTCAATCATCATATGAGTGATGACTCCATCTGTCATGTAAATCGTACTGTCTCCCACTCTGGCCATAACGCGCGAATCTTTAGCGGCTTCGTTGGTATCTCCACAGGGTGCGAGCTGGTGCCTGGTACTGGCCAATCCTGGTACTGGCCAATCCTGTTTCAAAAATAGAAATAGTACCTAACCCAAGCCACATTAGTTTCAATGTTAAATTAAAGCATCAAAATACATAAAAATAGCTTGAAACGTAAAAATACCTTGAGTAGCCCCATTGAGTGGTAAAGAGATGTCAATTATGTCAAAACACGGCCAAAAGGGGTGGTACTGGGTATAGAAATGGAGGTCTTTGTGATATAATATAGGAAAAAACATGATCAAAACTGGAGACCAACACCACCGGATTTTGTCACGGAGAACTCTGGTCGTTTCAAACCCTTGTGGAATGTTAGATTGTCTTGGTCACAATGAAGCGATGATGAAATACATTCTCAGTCTATCCAAGTGAAGGTTACTTCACAAAACATCCAAATAGAAAGGACAATCAAAAGATCATAATAGAAAGGTCCAAATCAGAATATAAACGTACAAATGGCTAAGTAAAGAAAGAGTAAGGAATGAAAAGATAGAAAAATAGTTAAGTGTGGAATATAGAGTATGGATAGTAGAGTAGAAGAGGGAAAAATGGTTAAGTATGGATATGGGGAAGAGAGGGAAAGTGTTAAAATGACTAAGTACGATAAGATAGGAGAAATGAGAGGGAAATAGGAGCACAATACTTAGAAAGATTTTCATTCTTTAAAGTTCTTCTTACAATCTCTCTATCAAAATTTTGGGCAAAATTATGAGTATATTGAGCATTCAAAGTAGTATTTTGATTCCATAAAATGCATGATGACTTTGAGACTGAGGGCTACACCATGATTTGTTGAGCATGCACAAATTCTTCCTTCTGATAATTTTTTTTAAATCGAGGTGACCAAATTTTCGATCAATAGCTGGCTGCAACTCCGGGATAATGATCCTTTGTGCATTTATGAAAATCCAGAATCCTTGTTCAGTTGTCTTTTGCATTGGGCTATGGAGTCATTTATAAAATGAATTATTGTAAATTCTTGTCCATTATATCATGAAATCATTATCTCCATCTAGCAATTTCTTCATTATGCAAAACCTTTACTGAAGAAACAAACTATGTACGAACAATATCTACGTACCTTAACCTACTTGAAGGAAAGGGGCACCTTCAAGTGTAGGTAGATTTCCAATGGATCCATTCAAGCATCCACATGATCTCTATAATCACTTCAAGAACTGAGGATCATCTCAGGACTACTACCAAGGAATGAGGAGCATTTCCAAAGTATACTAGAGTAAACTTGAGTTGAATGTGTCAAAAACCTGATTGTGTTGCTTGGCCAACAATGCTTTGGAACCATGGTTCATTGAAATCAAATCTTGGTTGCTCAAGAATGTTTTTGTCTTTTTTTGGTTTAGGAGTTTCCAATATGAAAATACTTCCATTTTTCTCCTTATCCCTATATGAGATTCTTGATTCACTAAAAATCTCCTGAAAGCATTATTATCTGATGCAATGGAAATCTTGCCCATCACTGCTTTGATTCATTTCTTCGACCAATTTTTTTTGTTGATAATTCTCTTGTGACTATTCATCATCTGTTGCAACATTTTCCACATGAGTATGTTGGTTGAAATATTATTGTGCATTTGGTGGAAGATCATTAATTTCATTCTCAAACTTACTGTTCGAAATATCTTCATATAGATTACATGAGAAATTGAAATCTTGCACTTGCGAATTGGAATTCTTATTTTCAATTTCAACAATATGGCTTGATTAGGAAAAATATTCCAATCTTTGATTAGGATTTTCTTCCAAATCAGTGTCTTCATTTTCTTGTGTCCATATGGGAGAGGAAGGGTGGCTGGGAAACAACATTAAAACATTTGGTATGGAATTTTTAGCAAATCAAGTTTCCAACAGATCTCAACTGGTAATGGTCCCAAACAATAATGAAAAGAACTATTATCCCCTAGTTTAGGGATAACTAAGGAGATTATGTCTCGAGGCCCACAAGTCTTAGACATGGAGTATCGAGATCTAGATCGACTTGAGCATGACCCTGTAGGGCCCATATTTTCTTTTCCTCAGCGCCTCCACCTTGTCAGCAACAACAACATCCATCACCTCGGTCTGGTCTTGTAGCAGAAGTGGATCCTGCTCCATGAGGTAATGAGTCTGGGTATCATGGTATGTGTCACTCTAACCCTCAAAACCTTTGAATATGTTCCTTTGATTCTTTTTGTTTCTAACGGGTGCTTGGATATTATGCCTATCCACTTGACCATATCTAGGGGGAATGATAGGATGCCCTAGTAATCTTGTTCCCATAGGTTTTGAGTTTCCACCGGGGCGATTCATGAGAAGCCATTGTCCGCTCCCACCATACTTACCACTCTACATCTTTCTCCCGCTCATCCATACCATTACATTACTCCGGTCATTGGGGTGGCCAAATATTTAAGGGTTGCACCTTACCTTGTGGAAATAAGGGGCTAAAGGCCCAGAGGGTAAAAGCAACTAGAAAATGATAGAAGCCAAATAATGAAACCTCGAGATGCTTCGCCCAAGGATCCCCAAGAAAGAAGTAAAAATCTTCTCAATAAGAAACATAGGGACCCATAAAAAGTAATAAAACAAGACCTAGTTAGAGGATAGGGGGTCTCATCACGAGCCAACCCATTAGGTTTGTGCGCATATAGTGGTATGACACTACTAGAATCTCATTACCACGCCAGGGTAGTGGCTCTTGGTGGCATAGACAAGAGAAAAGGGGTCTCATCACGAGCCAGCCCTCTCATTTCCATGAAAGTTATTATGGATAACATTGCCACCACTAATCACCATGCGAGGGTAGTGTCCCCTGATTATCTTCTTGAAAGAAAAAGAAATAAAGAATAAAGATAAAAGGCATGAATGGGACTGGAAACATTTGCATCCATGACAGGTGCAACTCACCCTCTACAGAGGCACCCACAGGTAAGCCATGTATTTCCCTGCTATCACTACACCCCTTGTCCAGACATCCCTTACCACCTCATCCACCCACATGGCTTGGATTTGATTTCTCCCGGAAACACCCCACATCCAGTGACCATTTTCTCAGTAGGACACCCTGTCACTTCCTCCAAACTTGGCTTGCAGATTTGTATAATGTCTTTGAGCACTTGACTGAGTAAAATGGGTTTTATGCACATGTTTAATAAAATTGATGATTAGATGTGATTGACATTGCTATGATCCATGTGACTTATGATCCCATGGAGGGTGTATCTGTTGATGTGCAGGACCATACCCGATGGACAGGTACCATTATGGACAGGTACACATGGGGAGATGATTAGTTCGGACCTCCATGGGGCTGAAATCCCATCAAATGGATGTTGAGACCCCAAAAGGCGGCAGAGACAGGTCAGAGGGTTTGCACCGGGGAAGAGGAGGATATTCCACCATAGGTAGCTTAGCAGACCTGTACCTAGGGAGGTTGTTCCCTTTCCATCAGGACGTTGGTCTTTGAAGGCCCATGACTTCACCCAGGACACTCATGACATCATCCAGTGCCTATGGAGGTTTTGGGAGGCAGTTGTGGCAGTTGTGGCACATGTGGCAGCTTCTGGAGGCCCAAGGAGGCCTAACGTTTTTCTCTAGGAGGCCAATGTTGCCATAAAAAGGGATAACGTCACACTAAAAGGGCGTGACATCTTAATTTATGCTTGATTTAGGGTTTTATCATGACATTTAAAGTAAAACAATATTATTATGTATTTTTGACCTTGTCGGCCTTTTGTGACCTAAACTTTAATTAAGGTCATTGGTATGGTATAAGTAAGAGAGATAAAACTCTCTTTTGTTCATCATCGTTCACTCACACTTGTGTGAGGTCTGAAATTTGCGCCTTCCTTTAGGGTTTTGGCTGAAATTACTAGTGTGCACTTGTTGAAGCTGGCTTATTTTGGCTATTTTTGACAATTTTCTTGGTGGAAGGTTTACAACTAGGGTTTTGCTTGGTGAATACTTGGTGAATGTAAGTGAATTTTTGCAATCCTTCCCTTACTTGAATGGTTATAGTGTTTTACTTACATTTTTTTAATGAAATTGTTGGAATGAACCCTAGGAAATAAGCACATGTTGGTGTCCTTATTTTAATTCCCTACTAGAATATGCCAAGGAGCCATTTATTGTATTGGAGACATTTCTAGGGCCTTTCCATTGCAACACCCTATCTATTTCTCTCCATCCAAGCCGTTTTTACCTTGTCATTGAGCTAAAGAAGGAGGAAAACGCACTAAGGCCTACGATTACTACACCTTAGTGAGTCGTTTTACCCTAGGGTTTGATGGTTGAAGCCTTGGCTTAACAACACTTCACCATTAAACTCTCTTGTCTTTACCCCTACTATTATCATATTGTCCTTCAACTCTTGCCACTATTTTGACTCCATTTTCCCTATGAATGCAGTGATCTAAGACCTTTGAGTGTTTTGATCATAATCTCCAAACTCTCTGAACAATTACTAATACCTGCTAACTGTATTGTTTCCATTATCCATTTGAGTTATAGTTATACTTTGCAGCATTTAATCCTTCTATAAGCAATTGAAAGATTGGATAAATGCGTAATAGTCCTTGCTTCTAATGAATGTTGATATTGTGACATTGACGATAAATCATCCTTTCTCATTGTGAAGATTCTTCTTAAGCATTTATTGTGAAGTAACATATTGTGATTATTGCTATTGTACATCATTGATTTGCTTGATCAATATTATGAATCAATTTCTTTATATTAGAAAGTCCTTGATTATATGAAGTACTAACCAACAAGTGACCTTGAAAAATATAGTTTCTTGTTTCTTTATTCTGGGCAGGTACATTTCTGGTTGTTTAGTCGAAATTTCTGATCGGTGATGACTTGTGAGGGGGAAACTTTTACTTATCCATAAAACTTTTCCTTCTCAAAACCCCAGGTCATCGGGGACGTCTCCCTTGGGCCTACCACCCTAAATAGAAAGAGTTATCCTATTGAGGTGACAGTGATAGGATAGTCTCCAGTAACATCAGTTTGCCTTCCATTTACCTTTCCTTTACATCCAAGTACAAACGGTGCGATAACAAGAACCATTACAAGCATTGCCACACAGAGTTTTTGCAAATAATTGACATGTAACATTATCTTCAGTGAGATTGAAAACATCACATGTGATTTTGAATCTAAACAAGTGTTTCTCTACATCCTCCAAAGTATTCCCAAAGAATGTGGAATTTTTTCAATAGGAATATCAGACATTTGAAAATCTACTTCTGACATACTTAAAGGAATTTTATGTCTTCTTTCGCTACCTCTTCCTTTTGCCACGTCTTGTAAATCCATTGATGGGATTGGTGGAGAAGGCAAAGGAGCATCATCACATGAACAAGGCTCTTTCGTGGATTCTCCATGAAGATTTTCCTGATATTCTTGAATCTTTCCAATGGAGTTGCCAAGGCATTTGAGAATTCTTTCAATGGAATCGCTGGGGAGTTCATTCTCCCAAAAGTTGGTGGTTCTTGTCTCTTTTCGAGGTCATTCAAATATATATGAATACAATTTTTATAAACCTCGTGCATCTAGAACAAGCAACAATCTTCTTGAATCTTCTTTTCGAAGTTTTGAAACATGGAGACTCTGATTCCTTAATCATATCTGAAACAAAACCTCAGATATCTTCAAAATAAATTGTTCCATAGTACATTCACCAAAAATGTTGTTGTTTAGATTGGTTAAGGTCCAATCAACAACCTCACGAGGGTAAATATCCCCCTACGTTTTAAGAGAGGTGGTACTCTCTTTTATGTTTTGAAAGATATATCTTTATGCTCTTGGATTGGAGAGAATATTAGACAGCAAACCCCAAGTCTTTATTTCCTTAATTTATATATGAAATGGTTATTGATAACCATATTTATTCTTTAATGGACCAAGCATCTTAATAACAAACAAAAAAATATGAGCAAATTATTCAACATCCAATTCTATGCTCATCATAATTTATACAACCCTCTAAATCACATGCAAGTCAATCATACATTCATATCTTCTCACACGAAAAATGATGAAGTGGTTTTGATAATTTCATAGAAATTTAAATGAGTATTGCAATTAAAAATGAAAAGAATTTAATAAACACACTCCCAAAATATCACTCAAAAATCCCGAGATCTGATAAATCATTAAAGGCATGCCCCAAAGTAGTTCTTCGTGGAGTTTATTACATGAAATATACTTTTCATTACAAATCATTCAACAAATCAATTGAGTAGTGCTTCAGAAACAAATATTTTCAAACACAAGGACTAAATCTCCATGAATCAATTAAAAAATATTGGCTTGCATTTATCAATAAAATATATGGATTTAAAATACTCTATGATCGTATAAATAAAATTCTTAGAATAATACAAGAAAAATACTCAAGAACTCTACCTTATGCTCCGTTCAGAAATACACGCATAAAACCTTGAGAAAAATAGAGTAGAAGAAGGAGAAGCAAGAAAAATGGAGATCTATGTTCACTGATTAGAAATTTTGATGCATGTTGATACTTGCACTTTTCTGTTCTGATATTTTGATTACCCTCCAACCCTTTCTTTCATGGTGCTCTGTCTCTTTTAATTTTTTTTTCCAATGCTTCTTAAAGTTGTTACCATTTTGGTCTTTCTAGGAATTTCCACACGCTTTTATTCTTGGAGTAACCACTTTAATTAATGCTTCATTGAACTATCATTAATGACTTTGTGTCATTAAAATTCATGCCTTGAAGTGGGGCCCATTTCGTCTTTAATAAAAGTTTTTAAATAAACTTTTATTTTCAAAATTTTAAACTGAGTGCGTTTTTAAAAGTGGACTATGTTTTAATGTTTTGAGGATGATATTTGATTTCTCAATTGAATTACCTTTCCAATGAGGTATAGTTTGTCAAAAACTGATGCACGGAGCTTGCGCTATGACCTCTAGAAGTTCATTGCTTTGCAACCGTCCATTTAATTTGTGGATCAATCATAGCCCTTGATTAAGATCCTCCCTCCTTTAATCCCACATGCATTGTGGTGATAAGGAATTTAGTGTTCATATTTTTAAAACTTCTATATCACTTATGTGAAACAAAGAAGATTATGGAGGTCTTAGTGTAACTATTTGTGCCTTAGAAAAATACATATCCCCATAGTATTTTGGTCACCCAGTCACAACCCAGTCAATCTATGAATGTCTAACACATCACGCCCAATCACCACCCGATCACATGCCACGTGTCACTTAGACATGTGCCCAAAAACCTTGGGATAAGAGAAATAATATTAAAATAATATGAGGAGTTCACGGGATTAAGTGAATGCAATGGTAGGTATGGTGGTAATTATGGAAAACAAAAATGAAAAGAATTACTTGAAATATGAAAGAGAAAAGAAAATGAATGAAAAGAGAGGAAAATGATCAAGTGTGGAATATGGAGTATGGAGAGTAGAGTGGAAGAGGGAAAAGTGGTTAGGAATGGAGATGGAGAAAATATGAAAAGTGTTAAAATGACTAAGTATGAGAAGAGAGGAGAAATGAGAGGGAAAGAGAGGCACAACACATAGATAATTTTTCATTGTTCGAAGTTCTTGCAATCTCTTTCTTGGACTTCTAGACAAAGTTATAAAAATCTTGGGGATATAGAGTCGTATTTTGATTCTGTAAAATGCATGATGACGCTGAGGTTGAGGTCCACACCATGAGCTTGTGAGCATGCATAAATTATTCCTTCGGATACTTTTTCTTTTATTCCAAAAAGAAAAAATCGTGGCGACCAATTTTTTTATCAACAATTGGCTCCAACTAGAGTCATTCTGGATTGGGATCTAGAGTCAATTCAAAATGAATTTTTGTAATTTCTTGTCCATTAGATCATGGAATCATTATATCAATCTAGAAATTGCTTTATTATGTAAAACTTTGACTGAAAAAATAAACTATGTACAAACAAGATCTACCTACCTTAATCTACTTGGAGGAAAGGGACATCGTCAAGTGTAGGTAGATTTCCAATGGAGCCATTCAATCATCCAAGTGATGTGTGGAAAGAATTCACGAATTGGGGAATATATCAAGGCTGCTACCAAGGAAACATGAGCATTTCCAAAGAATACTGTAGTAAAGTTGAGCCGAATGTGCCCAAAACCTGATCGCATTGCTTGGCCAACAATGTTATGGAACCATGATTCCATGAAATTAATTCTTGGTTGCTCAAGAATGTTGTTGTCTTTGGTTGGATGAAGACTTTCAAATCTTAAAATACTTTCATCTTTGTCCTTATCTGTATCAGATACTCTTGATCCATTGGTAATGTCGCAAAAGAATTATTCCTTCATCCAATGGAAATCTTTCCCATCATTGTTCTGATTAATTTCATCCACCAATTGCTTTTGATGTCAATGCTCTTGTGAATTTTCCTCATTTGTTGCAATATTTTCCACATGTGCATATTGGATAAAATATTCATGTGCATTTGTTGGAAGCTCCTCAATTTCATTCTCAAACTTGCTTCTTGAAATATCTTCATATAAAGTACACGAGACGCTAAAATATTGAACTTGCAAATTGGAATTCTTATTTTTTGTTTCAACAATATGACTTGATTCAGAAAAATCTTCCAAACTTTGATTAGGTTTTTCTTCCAAAGCAGTCTCTTCATTGTCTTGTGTCCATATGGGACAGGGTAGATGCGTAGCAACATTGAAAACATTTGGGATGAAATTTTTAGCGAATGAAGTTTCCAACATATTCCAAATGGTAATGGTCCTAGGAATTAATGAAAATAACCATTCATGAGCATTCCTATGCATAGTTTGTGCAAATAACCGACACGTAATGTTATCTTCAGTGATATTGAAAACATCACATGTTCTTTTGAATTAAACAAGTGTTGTTTTGCATCCTCCAAAGTATTTCAAAAGAATGTGGAAATTTTTTCAATAGGAATATTAAGCATTTGAAAATATACTTCTAACAGATTTAAAGGGATTCTATGCAGTCATCTCCTTCTTTGGGTACCTCTTCCTTTTGTTGCATCATGTAAATCCATTTATGGACTTGGTGGATAAGACGAAGGAGCATCATGACATGAACAAGGTTCTTTGGTGGAGTCGTCATGAGGATTTTCTTGAGACTCTTAAATCTTTTCAATGGAGTTGCTCGAGAATTTTGAGAGTTCTTTCAATGGAATCGCTAGGGAGTTCATCCTCCTGAACCTTTGGTGGTTCTTGGATTTTTTTGAGGTCATTCAAATATCTTTGAATAATATTTTTATAAACCCCATGCATCTAGAAAAAACAATAGTCTACTTGAATCTTCTTTTCGAAGCTTTGAACCATGGAGACTATATCTCCTTAATCAAATCTAAAAAAAACCCTCAGATATCTTGAAAATAAAGTGTTCCCTAGTAATTTCGCTAAAAATGTTGTTGTTTAGATTGGTTAAGATCCAAACAACAACTTCATGAGGATAAATATCACCCTATGTTTTTATATAGGTGGTACTCCTCTGTATGTTCTGAAATATATGTCTTGATGCTTTTGGATTTGGGAGAAATCTACACAACAAACCCCAAGTATTTATTGCTTTAATTGACATATGAAATGGTTCTTGATAACCAAATTTATTCTTGAATGGACCAAGCAATTTATTAACAAACAAAAATATATGAAGAAAGTCTTCAACATAAAAATGTATGCTCAACATCATTTATACAACCCTATAAATCACATGCAAGTAGAGGATACATCCATATCTTTTCACAAGAAAAAGGATGAAGTGGTTTTAATCATTTCAAAGAACTTTAAATGAGTATTGCAGTTAAAAATTGAAAAGACTTTGATAATCACACTTTAAAAATCTCACACTCAAAGATTCCAAGATCTAAGGAATCATTAAAGTTATGACCCGAAGTGGCTCTTGGAGTTTATTACATGAAGGATATTCTTTATTAAAAAGCATTCAATAAACCAATTGACTAGTGCTTCTGAAATAAACCTTGCCAAACAAAAGTGCTAAATCTCCATGAATAAATTAGAAAATATTGGCTTACATTTATCAGTCAGATATATGGCTGTAAAATACTCCATGATAAAAAAAACTCAAGAACTCATCCTTATACTTAGTTAAAAAATACAAGCATAAAGCCTTGAGAAAAATAATGTAGAAGAAGGAGAAACAAGAAAAATGGATATCTTTGTTTGTTGATCATAGATTTGGTTGTATGTTGATGGTTGGACCTTTCTATTCTAATCTTTTTATTTCCCTCCAACCCTTTCTTTGATGGTGCTCTGTCTCTTTTAAAATCTGTTTCAAATGGTTTTGATCTTTCTAGGAACTTCCACACACTTTTCTTCTTGGAGTAACCACTTTAATTATGCTTCATTTAATTCTCATTAATGAATTTTTGGCATTAAAATTTGTGCCCTGATGTGGGTTCCATTTCCTCTTTAATAAAAAAATTTAAATAAACTTTTATTTTCAAAATTTTAAATTGATTTCCTTCTTAAAAGTGGATAGTGTTAGTCCCTGAGGTGTAGGATAGTCAGTGATGGAGTGTGTTGTTAAGGCACTCCATGGTGTTGAAGTCATTGGTTCGAAACGTGCGGGGACAAAAAATCCATCCATGTTAAGAGTTGGTGTGGCTCAGGCCAGGTGCGATCCCCGAGTGATTTTGACAGCTTAGATGCCTCTGAGTCGTGGTTTCTCAGCCACAGGCTAGTCCCGCTGGTCACAGACAAACTAGCAAAAAAAAATAAGTGGACTGTGTTTTATTTTTTTTAGCATGATATTTGATTTATCAGTCATTGAAACCATCATAGAAGCAATCTTCATCATTATGTCTTTCCAACAACTCCTCTTGAGTGCAATTTAGAGTTCTATATCTCATGTTATAGCCTCGAGAAGTCGAGTTTCCAAACATATTTATCAAAAAACCATGGAATCCTGTTTTAGTCGTCTTCTACACTAAGCTATGGAGTCATCTTCAAAAGGATTTCTTGTAATTTCTTGTCCATTGGATCATGCAATCATTATATCCATCTAGCAATTGCTCTATTATACAAAAATTTGGTTGAAGAACCAAACTATGTACAAACAAGATCTACCTACCTTAACTTACTTTGAGGAAAGGGACACCTTCAAGTTTATGTAGATTTCCAATGGAGCCATTCAAGCATCTGGATGATCTTTGGAATGATTTCAGGAGCATTAACAAAGTATACTAGAGTTAAGTTGAGCTGAATGTACCCAAAACCTGATTGCATTGCTTGACCAACAATGTTTCAGAACCACGATTCAATGAAATCAATTCTTGGTTGCTCGAGAATGTTGTTGTCTTTGGTCGGATGAGGAGTTTCCAATATAAAAATACTTTCATCTTTCTCCTTATATCTATTTGATATTATTGATTCACTGGCAATCTCCTTGAAGCATTCTTCCTTCATGCAATGGCAATCTTTTCCATCATTGTTCTGATTAATTCTTCCACGAATTGTTCTTGATGCCAATGCTCTCATGACTTTTCATCATCTGTTGCAACATTTTCCACATGAGTATGTTGGTTGAAATCTTCTTGTGCATTTGGTGGAAGCTTCTCAATTTCATTCTCAAACTTACTTTTAAAAATATATTCATATAAAGAACATGAGAAGCTGAAATCTTGCACTTGCAAATTGGAATTCTTATTTTTAGTTTCAACCATATGAGTTTATTCACAAAGATCTTCCAATCTTTAATTAATTTTTTCTTCCAAATCACTCTCTTCATTGTCTTGTGTCCGTATGGAAAAGGGTAGGTGGGCAGAAACATTGAAAACATTTGGGATGAACCTTTCAGCGAATGATGTTTCCAACACATCCCAACAAGTAATGGTCCCAAGAAATAATGGAAAGAACCATTCACAAGCATTCCCATCCAGAGTTTGTGCATATAATCGACATGTAACATTAACTTCAATAAGATTGAAAACATCACATGTGTTTTTTAATTTAAAAAAGTGATGCTCTGCATTCTCCAATGTATTCCCAAAAAATGTGAAAAAAAAATCAATAGTAATATTAGGAATTTGAAAATCTACTTCTGGCAGATTTAAAGGGATTCTATGCATCTGCCTCCTTCTTTGGGTACCTATTCCTTTTGTTGTGCCTTGTAAATCCATTGATGGGCTTGGTCGAGAAGGCAAATGAGCACTATGACATGAATGAGGTTCTTTGGTGAAGCCACCATGAGAATTTTCTTTAGATTCTTGAATATTTCCAATCGAGTTACGTGGAAATTTGAGAGGTTTTTTAATGGAATCGTCAAGGAATTCATCCTCCCCAATATTTGGTGGTTCTTGGCTCTTTAGTGGTCATTGAAATATCTCTGGATAAAAATTTTATAAACCCCGTGCACCTAGAACAAACAACAATCCTCTTGAATCTTCTTTTCGAAGCTTTGAACTATGAAAACTCTAGTTCCTCAATCATATCTGAAAAAAAAGTTAAGGTATATTGAAAATAAATTGTTCCCTAGTATGGTCACTGGAAATGTTGATGTTTAGAATGGTTAAGATCCAAACATCAACCTTACGAGGATAAATATCTCCCTTCATTTTTATAAACGTGGTACTCCTCTCTATGTTTTAAAAGATATATCTTGTTCTCTTGGATTGGGGGTAATGCTAGACAATAAACCCCAAGTCCTTATTTCTTTATTTTATATATGAAATGGTTCTTCATAACCAGATTTATTGTTGAATGGACCAAGCTACTTATTAAAAAAAAAAAGATATGAAGAAAGGATTCAACATCAAAATGTATGTTCAACATCATTTATACAACCCTCTAAATCACATGTAAGTAAAGGATACATCCATATCTTCTCACAAGAAAATGAATGAAGCAATTTTGATCATTTCAAAGAACTTTAAATGAGCAATGCAATTAAAACTGAAAATAATTTGATAAGCACAGTCTAAAAATCTCACACTAAAAAATCCCATGATCTCAAAAATCATCAAACTCATGCCCCAAAGTAGTTTTCTGTGGAGTTTATTACGAGAAAGATATTCTTCATTACAGATCATTCAGTAAACCAATTGACTAGTACTTCAAAAACAAATCTTGCAAAACACAAGGACTAAATCTCCATGAATCAATTAAACAATCACGGCTTACATTTATCAGTTATATATATATGGTTGTAAAATACTCTATGATCTTATAGAGAAAAGTCTTGGAAGAATATAATAAAATCACTCAAAAACGTATCCTTATGCTCAGTTCATAAATACAAGCATAAAGCCTTGAGAAAAAATAGTGTAGAAGAAGTAGAAGCAAGAACAATGGAGATATTTTTTTGTTGATTAGAGATTTGGTTTCATGTTGATGGATGGAACTTTCAATATTGATCCTCTAATTTCCCTCCAACCCTTTCTTTGTTGGTGCTCTGTCTCTTTTAAAATTTGCTTCCAATGCAGCTTCTTAAAGTTGTTTGGGTTTTGTTCTTTCTAGGAACTTCCACACACTTTTATTCTTGGAGTAACAAATTTAAGTAATGCTTAATTGAACTCTCATTAATGACTTTATTTCATTAAAATTCATGCCTTGAAGTGGGTCCCATTTCGTTTTTAAAAAAGTTTTTAAACAAACTTGTATTTTCAAACTTCTAAACTAAGTGCCTTCTTAAAAGTGGACTGTGTTTAAAATTTTTGAGCCTTATATTTGATTTATCGAGCTTTGAAATCATCATATAAGAAATATTAATGATTCCATATTTCCAATGAGTCCTCATGAGCGCAATTTGGAGCTCTAGATCTCAATTTATAGCCTCGAGAAGTTAAGGTTCCAAAACAAATTATCATCAAACCATGGAAACTGAGCCGACAGTTCTTTCAATTTATGGAAGAATTGTGGCCAAAATTTTCCCTTAAAACCTGTTCAAACATCTTTCTCACCGAATTACCTTTCCAACGAGGTCTAGTTTGCCCAAAAATGATGCCCAGATATTGAGTTATGACCTCCAGAAGTTCGTTGCTCAGCAATCATCCATTTAATTCGTGGATCAATCTTATCCCTTGATTAAAATCCTCCCTCTTTTAATCTCACATGTATTGTCGTGACAAGGAATTTAGTGTTTATATTGTTAAATCCTCCATACCACTTATGTGAAATAAATAAGATTATGGATTTCTTATTGTAGCTCTTTGTGCCTCAGAAAAATACCTATAATGGTAATATTTTGGTCGCCCAGTCATTTCCCAGTCATCACCCAGTCAACCTGTGATAAAATATAGACAGGAACCACAAGATGACGAAAAAGTATCACTAGACAACTCTAATGTATTCACACCAATGTTACATATTTATAGTACAATGGGTGATAACCACATCATAGAGAGATTTTCTCTAGATCCTAAAATCATGCATGATGATTAGGCTAGGAAATATTAACTAACTCATTAGTCATCACTTGAGGATATATTACTAATATCCTAAATGAATCATACAACTATAGTTGACAATTAGACTTAGTGATTGGTAAGGTAAGCCATAGGATAACAATTCTCTGAGGGAGAGGTCCCAGAGGAAGACGGAGAAGTCCAAGAAACCATCACTCAAGTGAAGGTCACACACATCGAGATCATAATCAGAATTTCCATCCTCAAAGAGGCACGGGGAGGAGATCCAGAGAGAAAGAGAGCATACAATGTTATTACTGCAAAAGGTATGGGAACTATGAATCAGAATGCAAGAAGAAGCAAGAAGATCAACACTCAGGAAGAGAACATGTCTAAAATTCTGAAGAAGAAACCTCAGATGGGAAGTTTCTCTCATGTCACAAGACTGAAGAACAACACAAGGACCTTTGGTTGCTCGACAGTGGATGCAACAATCACATGACAGGTAACAAATATTTACTTTATGGAATAAATTCTTCTATTTCATCTGATATTACACTTGGATATGACTCTTTAGTCAAAGTTCAAGGAAAAGGAATTGTACCTATTCTCACTAAACAAGATGTAAAGAAAGAAATACACAATGTCTGTCATGTTCCATATCTAAAACATAATCTATTAAGTGTAGGACAACTAGTTGAATATGGCCATAAGGTACTTTTTGAAGGAGCATCCTGTAGGATATATGACAAACCTCCCAGCAGAAAATTGATTTCTGAAATCCACATGACTACGAATAGAATGTTTCCCCTGACCCTTAGAACTACAAATCTGACCCAATCCTATGCACAAAGTGCATCCACCCCCAATGAAACAATGATTTGGCATGCAAGATTTGGACATCTACCCTTTCAGAGTCTAAGCCTCCTGTAGAATAACTCCATGGTCAAAGGTCTACCTATCTTCAAAGAGAAAAATCCCCCATGTGAGTCTTTCATTCTTGGAAAACATAAGATAAATAACTTTCCACAGTCCTCCACTCAAGCCAAAAAACACTTAGAGTTTGTTCACACTGACCTATGTGGACCAATGCAAACAAAATCAATAAGTGGTAGATTTTATTTTCTAACGTTTATTGATGATTTTAGCAGGAAAATATGGATCTATTTCCTCATACACAAGTCTAAAACCTTTGAAAAGTTCAAGGAGTTCAAGTTTGAAGCTGAAAAACAGAGTGGGAAATATTTAAAAGTATTCAGGTTAGATGGAGGAGGAGAAAACTTTTCAAAAGAATTTGCAAATTTCAGCAAATAACAAGGCATAATCATGCAAACCACAACTAGGTATACTCCACAGCAAAATGGAGTGGTTGAGAGAAAAAAAAACAAACTATAATGAGCATGGAAAGGAGCCTTCTCGAAGAGAAATCTCTATCAAATTTATTTTGGGCTGAAGCTGTAGCATGTTCAGTTTATCTCCTGAATAGAACCCCAACCACTAGTGTCAATATTAAGGTCCCTCAAGAAGCATGGAGTGGGACAAAACTAAATGTTGCTCATCTTAGGAACTTTGGATGCATTGCATTCGCTCACATACCTTCTGAATTAAGGAGGAAACTTGATGATTGAAGTGAGAAATACATTTTTGTTGGCTACAATGAGACATCCAAAGCCTATAGACTCTAGAATCCACTTTCAAAGAAACTCATTCTCAGCAAAGATGACTAATTTCTTGAAAATATGTTATGGAGTGAGTCTGAAAATCACCCTATGGACAGTCAAAATCCATTGTTGCCACTTCCTGAACACACAAAAAATTCAAGACAACAAACACATCACCCTGTCCTTCCAAGATTGCAGGTACAAGGACAACCTGAACGTTCTTAGGACAACTCTTCTTCAAGAATAAATTCATCCTCTGAAATCCAAAATCAGCGAACTCGAAGCTTGAGAGAAATCCATTAGCAGTTGGATGATATTAATCAACACAATATTTTTTCATTAATATCATGTCAACCTACATCTTTTAAATAGGTAGCTAAAGAGCCACATTGGATTCAAGCCATGAACCAAAAGATTGACTCTATTGAGATCTGCCCAAACATAAGACAAGTATTGGTGTCAAGTTGGTTTACAAGACTAAACTAAATGAAAAGGGGCAGATTGAAAAACACAAAGAAAGACTTGTTGCCAAAGGATTCTCACAGCAACCGGGCATTGATTATGGAGAAACATTTTCTCCAGTAGCAAGGTTGGACATTGTAAGGACCTTCTTAGCCATAGAAACTCAACACAAATGACAAGTATACCAAATGGATGTCAAGTCAACCTTCTTGAATGGTGTCTTAGAAGAAGAGGTATATGTGGATCAACCACCTGGATTTGAAGTCAAAGAGCAGCCAACCAAAGTGTATCGATTGAATAAAGCCTTGTATGGATTAAAACAAGCTCCAAGAGCTTGGTACAGTAGAATTGATACTTACCTGATCGAGAGTGGTTACAGCAAAAGCCAAAATGAGAAAACTCTATACACTAAAACACATCAACAAGATAAAATTTTGATTATCTGTCTATATGTTGATGACATGATATATACTAGAAATCTTGAGTTAGCCATCTTTAAACATGCCATGCAATCTGATTTTGAGATGACAGATCTTGGCATCATGAAATATTTTTTGGGGATTGAGGTTGACCAATCAACCAAAGGATTTTTTGTCTGTAGGAAAAAGCATGCAATAGACATCATCAAAATATTTTGCATGGAAGACTGCAATCCAACAGAAACTCCTATACCCCTAGTCACAGAATTGAGCAAGCAAGATGAAGGCCCTACAGTGGATTCTACCTTGTACAAAATTTTAGTAGGCATCATGTTGTATCTTACAACAACTAGGACTGATATTATGTATGTAGGCATCTTTGTTTCCAGGTTCATGGAATCTCCCAAAGATTCTCACTGGAAAATGGCCAAAAGGATTCTGAGATATGTTGTTGGCACTCTCAATTTTGGTTTATGGTACACTCAATTTGAGGATAATCATCTTTCTGGTTACACTGACAGTGATTTTACAGGCATCCTAGATGACCGGAAAAGCACCTCAGGGTATGATTTTCACCTGGGAACGAATCTGATTTCTTGGGCATCAAAGAAGCATCCCATTGTTTCAATATATTCTGCAGAGGCATAGTATGTCTCTACTACCTCAACTTCTTGTCAAGTTGTGTGGTTGTGAATATTATTGAATGACATATCACATACAGAAAAGGAGCCAACTCTTATCTTCTGTGATAATACATCAACAATTGCTTTATTAAAAAACCATATTTTTCATAAGAAAAGCCAGCACATTGACACTTGTTATCACTTCATATGTGAGCTAGTCAATAATGGTGAAATCGCTCTTCAATTTTGTGGCTCACGAGATCAACTCACAGACATATTTACAAATCCATTGGGAAAAATCACTTTTTGTTTTCAGAGACAACATTTCGTCATTATTCATGCTGATGTTTGTAGTTGTTGAGTTCAAGAGGGAGTGTTAGTTGTAACCTCAACAACGTATGACTGTACACTGCCAATTGTTCTGGCTAGCTTTACAAGTCTTTAGGATTTCTTGTCAGGTTCTTGATTTTCTTGTTTCGTTGGAGCCTATTTAGCTCAGTCGTTTTTCCTTCAATGAAATGCACTCTCCTCATTCATTTTTTC